>VWYO01012530.1:812477-873390 GCA_013400275.1 Rhadina sibilatrix | reverse complement strand
TTTATCAAGAGTTGCAAGGTTTGAGGGACTCAAGCTTCCAATTTCCATGTGATTGCTTAAAACTCCACTACACTGACTAGTCGACTGTCTAGTTGTTTGACATTTGTGAATAATGCAGCAGGCATTAGATCACACTGAGTGGCTGATCTACCATGAACTTCATTCTCAGAATGTGCGAGAGGAAAGAAGTGTGAAACAGCAATGGGCATGAGAATAGAACTATAAATTAAGTAACATTAAGTTGATTATACAAAGTAACATAGACAGGGTGCTTCCTGCAAATGGTACTGCTTTCTAGCAAGCCATTTCTGTAGACTAGGGAAGCAGTGGTGTACTCCACAGGGCTTGGAGTTGGGCTTTTTCTGGGTGGGGGTTAAGGACTAGAAATTGATCTTCTTCGTTAGTGATTCTCACCTTTCTCCTGTGAGGATAATTCTGCACTGGCATATTGCTATTTCATCATTTGGATGAATTCTATATAATTACGTTTTAGTAAGTCTTCATGAAATCTAAATCTTTAATCATCATTGATGGCTTTCTCTGAATTCCTTCCAACTTTCTGGTGCCAGCTTGTCCAGGATTCAAATCTACTCCCTGCAACACTGCAAAACAAAAGGACAGCTTGCTCCTAAGATCTGAGTGTATTAATACAGGATGATCCAGTAGGAAAGCTGTTAGACTGGGCATAGTTTCTGAATAATTGGCCAACAAAATGCAGACTATAAGTCATGTTTGAATTCTGATGCATAAACTCTCTAATTAGAAAATACGAGGTATTCAAATGTTCTACTTACACCAATGATAGGTAAATAGAAGAAAATAAGTTAACAGCAATGAATTACAATATATAATGTTGTACCACATAAAGATTTCTGCCAGTTGAATGCTGATTCTCTTTCACAGACCTTTTCACATGAACAGCACAAATCCTTAGAGGAATCAGCTAGAAACCTGTCTATCATTAAAAAATGACCATATGCTTCCATCCCAATTGTTAACTGTGAGACATCCCTTACACTTCATCTTCTTTTGAAGCCCTTAATGAAATACCTTGTCAGAAATCTACATGGCTATGGTTTCCTATGCTCGGTAGAGAGCTGACTAGTAGTAGTTCAGGTGAATCCCAAGGGAAAATGTGGCAGCTGAGCTGGAGCTGCATTAGACTGTAAGTCAGTGCAGGTTGGCTGCTGTTAATTTGAATTTTGTGTTAATAATTTAAGCAGTAAGCTCTATTCTTCAAATGTCAAGTACAAATATGGACAGGCACTGAGTGAGCATCTGTGAAGCTGTGATATTGAGAATGTACAGTGTTGAGACTTGACATTTTCTGAGAGAATAACAGAAATAATGTAATTTGTACAGCAGGTCACTATGGCCTTCCTTCCACACTTATCTTTGGCAGAATCAAGGGCATGAGGTAATATGGAAAAAATAATACCTCAATACCAGCCACTCTATGGTGGAAACAAGAAGAGGAAGAAAGGCAATTCCACAGCACCCTCACTTGTCCTGATGAACATGCAGACAAGAGACAGAGGCAAGAACTGTTTTCTTTCCTCTGCTATGCACATCATTGGAAAGGAGGCATTGTGGTTTTGATCTGAGTGTTTCCGAGCTGAAAAAGACCTCTTTGATGTTGGTATAGATGCAGGCATCCATGTGTATCTACTTTATCACAACAATCTGTCTTTCCTTCCTGTAATCTCAGCTGAGCAAACCCCTCTTTCCAATAATAGCGAGCAAGTGTTGAAGTAACTATGTGTATAGGTCTTGTTGAATTAAATGTTAAGCATACAATTAAATGTCTTGCTGACACTAGATGTAAGCATTCCTGAGGCCACAGCAAGGGGTGCAGAATCTTCTGCAGCATCATAGCAACTAGAGAGCAGATTTCCTTGCTGCAAACAGCTTTGGACAGTACTCTTTTCCTTTTTATCCACAAAGCAAATCCATGCTGTTTATGCAGCTTTTCAAAGAGAGAAGATTAGTTCTTGTATTTGCAATATAGCTGATAATTTTGTTAAGTAGTGGGCACAAGATTATATTTGAGGTAATATGCAGGAACTAGATTATACTGAGATGTTTGGGCAGGAAAGTGATTCATTTGGTAAAAAAATAAATAACTATAATCATAGATCAATCTCCTCTAAGACAGAGGAAAAAACAAGAATTCTGCAAAGATCTTCCATCAACAGTTAAATGAAACCAACTTGCTATTCTACCCATGAACATAGCTCATTTCAAGCTATAGGCTGGATGTCTTTTAGTATTTGCCTAATCACATAAATCTGACTGAACATCTCCATCACTGTAAAAAACTATCTAAATATCACCACTCTACCACTCGTGTGGCATATGAGAGTAACCATAATGCCTTTATTCTTTAAGAGAATGAATAAAACATGCTGTTTATTGAAGTGACATAGGGACATACTGTCTGGGGCACTCAAGTGAAAAGATGACCAGCATAAGAAAAATGAGCATCACATTATGGTTTATTAACTCCCTTGAGAGTGCTTCACAAGCCACTGGTCAAAACTCCTCATTACTAATTCAGAATTTTTCTCACAGTTGCCTGAAAAAATACAAGTCCCAAAATACAGAACAAACACCTACCTTTTTCATATTCCATTGTTAGAACTTACTCTTTCTTTCAAATGTATCTAAGATCTCTTGTTTCAGATACATATTCTAATTGTATCACACCACACCAGCTACAAGGGTGTAGCTTACTTTCTTTATAATTGCAGTTAGGCATAATGAAGCCATAGAAGAGATTGCATAGGATTTGTGCAGGATGTTTTTTATACTACTCATATTGTATTATTTATTTCTATATAACACAAATATACATATGAGTATGATTTAGCTAAATACAGAATCCACACCTATATTCCTTTAAATAAGATAAGGCAATTTCCAAGGATCATTTACATACAGTGTATGAAAAACATACTTATTTTATGAAAGGAAATAATTTATGTTCTTTTACTCAGAATACTTGGAGAGAATGCTTTACTATGCAGAGGAAAGGTGTTTTTTCCCTAGTTTTTAGAGGCAATTGGTATCTTTAATTAGATATCTGACCTTTAAAATTTTATTTCTTTTCCCCAGCTGCATCAGGTGCACACCCGTACCATAATTACTTTGCCCTGCAGACAACTCATTTTTTTTTTTGTCCTTGATCATTCACAGCTACAAATAACCAGAACAGTGCAAGTAACAAGTAGTGAAAAAATATATATGCAACATTTAGAGGAATTATGCTGTGAATTTTATTTGATTTTTAAATGTATTCAACATGGAGTTGAAGTGGCGCACCCCTTCATATTCTAGTCATACATGTGAGGGCTGTTTGGCAGGGTAAGAAGGACATGCTAATCCTTACCTTCTGCAATACCTTCTTAATAATTAGGGAAGTATTAGATGCACACTTAGCTATCAAAGTAGTTTGATGAGATGTAATTCAGAGTCTAATAAAAAAATAAATCTTGATGTGTTTGTTTGTTTTCTTTCTTTATACTCTATGGGATTGGCATACAAATATATCACCCAACGTATATATGAGACAATTCACCACAAAAAAAAACCCTTTTTTCCCTGTGGTGACACCTTTTAGAAAACAGAACCATACAAATCTCTGTCTATTCACATTGCATTTGCTGAAACATCAATTAATACAAACTGAAGGCAAATAAGCTAAGAATGTGTTTAAGAAGAAGAAAGGCAAAATATGCTTTTTAGTCAGTAAAACATGAAATTATAGAAGGTACAGGAAAATAAAACTTCTTAAATTACAGAGCTACTGGAAATGAAACAGCTTTTAGAACTCCTTTGAAGGCATCCACTAAGGAGTAAATTCTTAAAGGTACCACAGAGCATCCAGAAGAAACCAATTACAGTTAGAGCAAGAAAATCTCATTGCAATGAGTCATTGCTTTACTGTCTGGGAGAAGGGATACTGTGCTTCAGAAGGAACATCACGGTTTGTGTTTCCCTGCCCCAAGACAACAAGCAGCTCTCCAGCATCAGAAAGCTATTTTCTCAGCAGAACTTGCTCCCTGTGCTTTTACAGAGCTAGAGCCCAAGGTGGCAGTGTTACCTTCTGGGATTGCCCTCTGCATCCCAGAAGGGAGACAGAAGTACCACCAGACGGCACTCGGCAACCTCCCACCAACTGCTTGAGATTAAGGTGCCTTTTCAGGGAGTTGACTCATCCCTCCGATAAAGCCAGGGGCATATTTTCTCAGAAAATGTTTTTGGTCTCATTAATAATTTTTCAGAAGACACGCCCATGAGAAAACTCAAGATAATTTTTAGGCTGGGTACCGTTTTGAACAAAGAACGGAGTGAGGGAGCATGGACGGGGGGTGGGGGGAAGATAAAGCCTATTTTCTTGAAAGCAAGCTTGTCCTGTATTTAAATAAAGCCATCATTTATTTTCTTAAAAATATGTCTTTATCTTGTTAACAAGCTCACACAATGGGTAAAGAAGAATAAAAACACCTTTAAAGTCCACTATGTGAAACAACTACAAAGCAGCAAGATTACTTTTTATAAACAGGCACTTTCAAGTAAATCTGCCTGGACCTGGCATTGTTTTTCCATCCAAATTCTAGTAGAGAATTCAGGCCCTAAGTTCTTGCTCTATTTGAGTCAAGAGTTGTTTAATATTATTTTAATAACTTGCAGCACATTTTTTGTTTGTTTGCTTAGTTATGGTGTTCACAGTGTGGAAAGAGAGGAAAAGTCTGGTCTATAAACCATAACAGCATACATCATCAGCTCCACTAAACAAGCCAAGACAGACCAGGCAAAATTCAAAAGATAGCTCAGCATCACAAGAAAGCTTGAAAACATAACTCAGGACCTACTCAGTTTGACTGCCCTGAAATCACATTGGCAAACAGTCTGTTCTGGAAAGATAAAGCAAACTGTGTCACTTCTACTCAATGTTATTTCAAGCTAGGTGGGAAATGTAGAAAATACCAATATGAAGAGCCCAGCACTAATGACAATATCACTTTAATAAATTTCAACCATCTTTAGTATCTATACTTGAGCTATTCTTACAAATATTGGAAAGGAGTAGGGGGAGTGACTCACCTTCTAAGGGTTCCCATTTTCTCTGTTTACTATTCAGAAATGCTAGACAACAATTTTATGCAGCTATGCTTAGGCCACCTATGTTTCTACCTAAGAAAAAATTAAACAAACAAACAAACAAAACCATCCGAAAAAACTGAGGGAAGACGAAGTTTAAGAGGACAGCTCTCCAATATGCAAAAAAAAGTTTGTTGATAAACCTGATTCATTTATAAAAATTGATTTTATAAAAGAATCAGATATAATAAAGGAGGTCAGAACTGCTATTAGTAGTAATTCTTTCATCACTGGCAGCCAATAGCAATACTGTCAAATTAACAAGATTTTAAATTGCAATGTAGGCTTTTCTTGGAGATGTAAAAGCCGTTTGTCTTAAAAGCATTTGTTTAAAAACAAATTAACGTATCAGCTAAAAGTATAATTCTGGAATCTCTCATTTTTAATTTTACTTTTTAGTGCCCATTTTAAGCTACTAATAAGTTTCTACCATATGAGAAAAATCAGAGCAAATTTAGCACACCTGCAGCATCTGTATCTACAAGGGAGGAATCTCTGGAAACACTTAAATTAAAAAACAGTTCTCCATTAGTTCAGAGAAATGAGCTATTGAAAACTAGAAAAACAGACATCAGAAGATGAAACTGTGATTTTTGCTGCTTGTAGTGAAAAAATATATGGCTCTTATAATTACATAAATAATTACTATAAAATTGCTTTTGGTTTATAGATTACTTATAACACTAATAATATTTCATCTTTTCCCTCTGAAATCCTCAAATTTTTGTATTTCTTTAATCCACTAAGAAGGTCTTATTTTTTAATTGAATTAGCTCTGTAAATACCACTTTCTGTCACTTCAGTAAAGAACCCACTACATTAAAAACAGAGACAAAGGAATTATATCAGTATGATTTTCACACAGAAAGGAGCTTAAAATAGCTACTAGTAGTAGAGGAATTTGTATCTTGGGGTTTTTTTTTCATTTTTAAGTATATATTCTTGCTGTGTCAACAGCACAACAACATTGTGCAATTTTTAAAAATAGCTCTGTTAGCACTAGAGAAATGTTAAAGGGTATGTAAAACCTATTATTTCTTTTAGTGTTTTTTTCTGTGTTGTTTTGGGTTTGTTTTATAGGTTATTTTGTTGTTGTTGTTGTTTTTGTGAGGGGTGTTTTTAAGAAATCAGGTGCTTTTAGCAAATGCTTCCTGTTACTTTTGAAGTCAAAATTGGAAATAAATGTCACAATATTCAATAAGCATAGTTGCAGCACGATTCTAAGACTACTTCTGCTTCAAGTATCCAAAAACAAACTGTAGGAGTAAATTCACAACATCTGAATTTGATCTTTAATGCTGCAAAACCTTTGCACACGCCTACCCCTATCAACACGGGTACTGCCAGCACAGACAGACTAGACAGCGACAATGAAGCTGTATCAGCTGCAGATGAACCAAAGGCTGACACACTGTATTTCTTTCAGAAGTTTTCAACAGTGACAGACTAAAGAAGAGCTAATATTGCAGAGCCCTAGACACCCATAAACTCGATGGAGAAAAGGATAATTGCGAAGAATATGTTATCAGCAAAATACGCATTGCAGCTTGAAAAGGCACAAACATTGTCTGCGTTCAGCAGGTCACACACTAATGAGGTTGCCTCTATTGCTGCAGTTGATAGGGGAGCAGAACAGCTCTCTAATTAAGTTTACTGACTAGGGGCCTGTACTGTCTTCTCAGCATTAGCAAGTTGGGAATGTCACAACCTTCTGCATTGAAAGGAAGTGAGATATCTGCCTTACTCCCCACATAACCAAAACAATTGTAAGTCAGGAGTATCTCCGTCACTTCATCCGTTCATTCATGAAGTGTAATTACTTCAGTCTCATTTTTACAAGCCTTGAAGATACTGAAGGCAAGCCTTAGGCAAGTCAGATGTGTATCACTGACAACAGTAATCTACTTGGTAATATTTACTAAACTTTCCTCTTGCCTTTTTTCCAAGTCTTCCTTGCTAGGGGTCATAATGCATTTATACTTAAGCAAAAATGCTTCCTATTGCAACATATGTACTGATAAAATATATTCAGAAAGCCATAGTATCCATGCCTAATTCAGCCTTTCTCCTCCAAGAGCATAAAAAATTAAATGGACAGTGACTAGACTACTCTATCTGCAAATGCTTGTGGTTGCAAACTGCATCAGCCCTATATCCTGTGACCATATTGACATATACTCTGATATTCAGATGCTTCTGTGCAGGCAGCAGCATCCACCAGTCAGGACCTGTTTGGGAATCAATCCTTCAGCCTGTATTTCAAAGGGCACAGCATGACACTTATGCCAATGACTGGTTAAAGGTACCCAAACTGGCTCCATGAAGTCTTTATTATTATATAATTGTGCTGACAGGAGCTTGTGGTTTAGGCTAAACTTCATACAAACCACAGGAATGGCAGCATAGCAAATTAATGTTACCTGAATTTTGTTACAAAACCTGTATTTCAATAGTATGTACTTTTGTCAAAATTCAGTTATTTGGCTTGAAAATTTCCTCACTAGTTTCTGCATTAAGTGCAGAGAGCTGTCAGAGAGCACAGCCTGGTACATGGAAGTCTAAGCCATAAATTTCTGAGGAATCAGCATCTTCAACTTTTGTCTTTGCTAATGTGATTATTTGATAATGCTATTTTGACAATGCTCTTTTAATATGAGTAATTTTAATATGTGTAAACACATGACTTTTTTTTTTAAAATATGGCAATTAGAATGGTACTGATTTATATATAATTAATAGTCCTGAAAAAGCAAATTTTGTTGGCCTCTCACCTGCAAGGTACCAAAAAGCAGTCATGTAACACCACGCTGGATACTAAATCCATGCATAACGTACAGCAATTAACATGTTTAAAAACATGTCAGGAGGCAAAAAAAGCACTGCTGCTCAAGTTTACTAGATAATTATGTCATTAAACTGCCTCAGAACACCAGTTCTTACAGGTTTTTGAGGGATTCTCCTACCCTGTCTTATGCTAGAATTCTTAAAAATGCCTCTCTCTATTAAATTCTAATTTAATAAAGAATTTAATAATAAATAATTCTAAATTTAGTGGAAAAGTTATTTCACAAAGAGATTAAAACAGATGGAGAATTGTGTTGATCAGTTTCAAGAAGAGTTTTGCTGGGAGCTATAGTCCTTGCGAAGCTTGTGATGCAAGTAAGGGCATAAAAACTAGATCCTGCTTTTAATTTATAGAAGCAATAGTAGTATTCTATTTTTCAATTATCAAGAACATTATGTCATTAATAGCTAATGAAAAAATAAGCATACAAACCTAACATTTAAAAAGAAATAGAAAGTATTACTGATTCATTTTTTAATGAAGTTGGTCATGTATGACTTCATCACAACCAAGAGATTAATTTCACTCACAGGGATTATCTGAAATGAGTTTTTCAATTAACGGTCACTAGCTGAATAAATCCCTGAGGAGACCTTAGTCTGTGTTACACTATACTACACAAATAAACTTGGCAAAAGCTGGAAAAGCAAAAAGACAGAGGTCCTCCTTGGTTTTATCAAAGGAAACCTATTGTCTGTGAAAGTCTTTTATTTACTAATTGTAATTTAAAAACTGCTGTACAATCTCTTCAATAAAGATAATTATCTGTAATGTGGCTACTTCCTAGTACATTGATTCTTTTAAAAAGTATAGGCTCCTCTCAAGTTTCAGTTCAAACCTGAAAATAAAGCACTTCTGTTGCCACACAGATCTCTCATAAGAGATTCATATTAGCATCAAAGGCTTACAGAAGGGGCACTGGAAGATGTGAACCCAGTTGAACAGCTGGGGTTGCTCTGCAAAACCCTGTAGCATACACTGAATATGGAGATAGCCCAAATATGTATGCCCTTTCAAAAACAACTTGCCTAGGTCTAACTTCAACTGAGGTTCCTTGGAGAGAAAGTCTGCTCTATATCCCCAGTCTCTGCAAGCATTGAGATCCATCTAAGTGTTACAGTGTGACATCCCCAAGCAATACTCCTACAACTTCTAAATATTTTTATTGTTAACTGGGTTCAGAAACTAGTTTGCTTTTAAATCAGGTATTCCCGTTACGTAGACAGCTCTAAACCCAGATGCAACTGGGAAAGGAAGGAAGGAAAAAACTGTGCCAGCATGTTGCTGGAGGAAGAGTTCATACATTTTCACAATTTCAGTGCCAGTAATCACTTGCAACTTTCCTCCTCTGCAGCCTCAGGTTCACCAAGCCTTAGACTTCAGATTTAACATTCCACAGAATATATATTGTTTGGGCTGTCATTATGGCTACCTCATTTTAAAACCTTCAAGATTAGTCCTTAAATACAATATTGAGAATGTAATTTACTGGATTGCATGAACAGTACTTTTTGAATCTTTTACAAAGAAAAAAAATCCAGTTCCTTGCTGTTTTATCCCACCTCCCCATCTCATTCTCTGAATTTTCCTGTCTTGTTTCCATTCACCTGATCTCCTCATTCCACTGCTTACCAACATTTACAGACCATTTACAACAGATAGCTCTGAAATGCTTAGAATTGTAGGGTGCCTTCAGTCATCTTCATGGCTAACAGAAAGCACCTTGTCTAAGAACAGGAGAAAAATAATGTACTATTGAAAAAATTACAGAGAAACACTCCATTTAAAATACAAACATTAAGACAATTTGTAATAATTTTCATTAAAAACAATTCCCTTTTTAAAAGGCAGTGTTACTGTTTCCTGAAGATGACCTAAATACACTGAATACATTGACTGTACAGAGCAGTCCTCAAAAGCAGTCATGGTCTTTACTGAGCTAGTTCCTGGAAGAATCTTGTTTAGCCCCTCCTGAAAAAAAAAAAAAAGTCTGTGTTGTGAAGAAAATAATCCCCATAAAAAATTCTATAAGTGTAAAGGATTTGCTAGATTTCTTTAAAAGAATTAATTAGGAAGTTAGTGATATGGGTCATTCTACCATTAAGAATACTGGAAACAAAATATGTCCACATTTACTTTTTCTTATATATTTTTTTAATAAAGAGCTAAATATTGATTTATTGATTTTAAATCACAACATTAAATAAAACCACTTATAGATACTTGTCTTTTCAAAATGCATGTGAAGCAGAGGAAACGTTATTTTTCTGCAAAGGACATGATTAAAAGGATACAAGTCAAGTATAAACCCTGGTTCAGGCTATGAATTTGTAACTGGCAGCACCCTTATTAGTTAATATGCTATTACATATAAGCATATTGTAAGCAGTTGTAAGCACAGATGTGATTTTCCAAATTAAAAAAAAAAGAAAGAAAATTTCTTTTTTCCTTTAATGTATGTGTCTCTAAGATAAAATTGGTAACAATTAATGAAAATTATTACAGTCTTGATAAGCAGAATACTTAGGTACTCAGACAGTATTTACTATGTTTTTAAGTTTTAAAATATTTTTAAGTTGCACTAAGCAATTGAGGCTTAAGTATACTTTAATTATATTACTAATTCTGGGCCCCAAACATCAAGCTTCAAATTCTTAATCACACAAGTCATGTACAAAACCTCCTGTCAAGTTTTCAGTATGCTATAAATCACTTTCCAAATATTTGTTAGTCAACTACAATCAATACCTTCCATGAGCTTTCACACTGTATACACATATACAGCATTTAGTAGAAAATGTACTCTTTAAAACTTAGCAATTAATTTCCCAGTCTTTAAATGTCAAAACTTTTATTACCTGATGTGAATTCCAATAACTAAATATAAATAAAAGCCATGTCAAGCGCATATCCTTAGCAGATATTCTTGTCAACCAATTCTACAAGATTTCCATTAACTGAAATACTGAACTGAAATTCTCTGATGTTATAAAGCTTACCTCCTTCCGCTCCCAGCTTTTCAACTTTGATACACTTTCAGCAACTCCTTGAGATGCTGATTGTGAACTGTCTGCAGTCACAATCTTAGTTATGAAGTCAACACATTTCAGAAGGCCACCCAGTCAGCAAACTGTGACATTTTCTTTGTATCAATAATGGGCTTCCCTTTAACGTCATTGTTAACCATTGAATTATCCATCTGTGATCTGGGACTAAGTTTTAACAAATTCAGCTCCTAAGAAGCCAATAAATTGCAATAAATTCCTTGGTTTTTCTTTGTTAAAAATCATGAGCATATGTCATCTATATAATTACATATGTAAGATTACACATGTAAATGTACATTTAAGGCTTAAACATGCCATATGTTTAATATGTAATATCATAGAGTTTGTGCAACAAGTTACCAAAGACATAAGTATCTCTTCTTAATTATCTTCAGCATGACCCTGCTTGGGCAGAGAGGTTCGACCAGACGACCCCTTCAAACATGACCCATTCTGTGATTCTGGGAACTGATAATCTGAACAGCTGCCTAAAACTATGAGGCTTTCAAATCCTCAGAGACAGAAAGGGAGGGATTGCTGGGGGGATTGTCCTTGCTACGTGATGTTGCCAGTAGTGGTTGGAAGAGATGAGAAGGTGCACACAGGAACAAAGGTACCATAATGGTACCATGAAAAACAGCAAGAAGAATGGAGTAAGTTGTGTTTGACCGTATGTTTCAGAGGGATGACAGCAGCATCCCATCCTTTGCTTCCATACAGAATAACCCTGAAAGGCAGATTTACCAACTACAGTAAAGCAGAAACCTTTCTCTGGAACCGAATGGTTCAGTGTAATGTAATAATACACAGAAAAGCAAAGCATGAAGTCTGGAGTCTGACTCCACTGCTATGCTATTCAAAAAAGTTTGCATGTATAGTCTCATAGCATGAATCTAATTCCAAAAGATATTGTAAAAGGAAGTACATTTATTTTACCCCAAGTAAACTTAAACGCTTATTACTCCAATGAATAGACTAACATGCTTCTTTAGAGAAAAACATACAGCACATCTGTAACTCCAAAGAACCTGCTAAAAATAGTTTATAATAATGTAATAAAGGACTGCAACGTCATGCAGATGCACAAATGCAAAATAAAATTGCATAATGTACCTTAATTCCATCTATAAATGTAGCTTCATATTAATGATATCATTTCTTTAATGCAGTTTTACTGCATTTGATACTGTCCATTCCATAGCAGCCCTCTGGACTGAACAAAGCCAGTGAATGGTATGGGACCAGCACACTGAGACTGAGTAGGCAGACTGTAAGCAGAGACATATTTTCTATTTCAGCTAGAAGACTATTCCTGTAAATGCTGATGCATTTACTAAAACCTGTCACAAGTGTGAAAACAGCAAACAGGCACAGGATTGGAGCCTAAATAGCTATGACATGGTTTAGGGACACGGTTTAATGGTGGACTTGGCAGTGCTGGGTTAACAGTTGGATTCAATAGAACTTCAAGGTCCTTTTCAACCTTAATAATTCTATGACACAGGAGAGAAAAAGTAAAGAGGGTCTTGGTTGTGTTTGTTTGTTTGGGAGGTTGTGTTGTTGTTGTTGCTTTTGTTTGGTTTGGGGTTTTGGGTTTGTTTTTTTGTTTTTGTTTTTGGGGTTTTTTTAGGGGTTTGGTTTTTTGTTTGGTTTGTTGTTTTTTTTTTTTTTTTTGGTTTTTTTTGATTGGTTGGTTTTGTTTTTGTTTTGGTATTTTTTGGTGTGGGTTTTTTTCCCCAATTTCACAGGAGAAAAGCATTCACAGATGTAAACATGTACCACAAAATCAGGGAAGTCTAAGGAGCAGGCAAGATTTGAACCCAGATATCTTTTCCGTTCCTTAGTCACAGGCTTGTTGAGGTGTAAACTGCTAATTAAAGCTTGGGATAGATCCATTACAACACTGTATCCAAGAGCATAGTCAGCATTAGCAAGCTAACTTGAAATGGGTACACCTTAGAAATATCTCAAATCTCAAAAAAATCATTGTGAAAGAGTCATTATCTTTCCCAGCATCATTACATAAAAAGAGTTTTTATTTTTCTTAGTGTTATGATGTAGTAGAGAACATTTCAAAAATTAAAACAGCTATTCAACTATCAGTTTAAATCTCACTAAGTATCAAATTACTTCATCTTTAATTGGATACCTACACTGCAGCATAGCCTTTTAACACTGAAAACCAAATGAGACAGCCCTGACTTAGCCTGCAACTCAGCTGTCTGAGCTGTACATGATGAATCACTCCCTATTTTGAGCAGCTTTCCACACACTGAAACTTTGAATTCATAAATTCACATTAGGCAGTTAATGGGACAGAATCGGGGTTGCTATGGCAACAGTGTGATGTGCCTTATCACTTAAGTGAGAAAATGAACACTAGTAATTATCACCGAGCAAATGGTATTTTTGTCTTTTGTATACGGTATCTTCTCAATGTTTTTTTACTTTACTAGTGAATGGATTTGTGATTTTCTACAAAGGTAGATGAAAACCCAACCAATGTATTATCTGATCTCATACTAAAAGTGAGTCAGAATACATCACCAAGCAAAGCTCATAGGACTTATATATTTGCAAACAATGTTGACAAGATTATAATGACATTAGGAAACTACAGTTCTGAGTTCAACAGCAGGATGCATCAGATGAAATTCACAGGGTGAACAAACACTGTCTCAATGATGCTTCCAATCTGAAATCAAGATTACCTTCATGCCATGAAGCCCAAATAGACATAAAGAACATACAACACTGATTTTTCTCTTTAGGGTTTCAACAGATATTTTGTATTACAGAAAAATACATCAAGAATCCTTTGTGCACTTGCTTTCCCTTCTGAGAAGGTCAGACTGTCCTCTTAAAAAGACAGATGAAAGCAGAATTCATCTGGACTGATATTCAAAAATTAAATATTGCTAAGGTCATAGCTTTATGATCTGTGTGTCTTGGGTTATGGAACCAAAAATGTGTATTCTATTTCATTGTTGAAAGCAGTTGGGGAGATGTTTTTTCTTTATCTCTTGTAACTCTGGGAGGAGGGGGGGCAGATGCCTTCTGATAATGGGCCAACTGTTAAAACCAGGTGGGGCAGTGTTTCTTATCTCTTTCAACATCCTCCTCCCTCCAGGGGGATATTTTCTGCCCAATGGGCCATTAAGGCTCACCAATGACTGAAAACATTCCATCATCCCATTGTGAGATGCTCCACCCAGTGGAGGGAAGCCAACCATTCCTACCTAGATAAAAACTGAGATTTTATCTCAGGATAAAAGGTATAGGAACACAAGGTACCTGGTTCCACCGGATTCCCAGAGGAAGACTGGGCCCTTCTCACCATCACTGGACCCTTTTCTCCCAGGATCATCTCTGCTCCAACAGAACCACATCTGCCACTCCAGGAGGACTCACTTTTGGACTGCTTCCAACACCCTGACTAACAGGGTGTCAGGTTGTAGCTCTGACTCTGTCAGGGTTTCTAGGATTGATGTTTGTTTGTTTTGGTGGGGTTTTTTTCCTACTACATTTGTATTGCTAATATTCCTAGTAAAGAACTGTTATTCCTATTCCCAAATCTTTGCCTGAAAGCCCTTAATTGCAAAATTGTAATAATTTGGAGGGGGTGAGGGGTTTACATTCTCCATTCCAAGGGAAACCCAGCTTCCCCTGGCAGAATATCTGTCTTTCAAAACCAAGACACTATATTTCTTCTTGTTTATTCCACACATAATTCAGAATCTGCAATACTTATTTTAATACACTACGAAAAATTATACATATATGTTCACATTTAAAGTGTGTCTCCCTCCTACCATTGATCTGACTCCTCTTTAACCTCCAGGAGTCTGAAGACACATTCTTTTACTCACTTATCAGTAGATAATTTGAAACTGTCCCTATTTTCATGGCTGTTGAGTACAGCAGCTCCCATTTTCATCTTAAATAGCCTTAAAGAACAGACTGTTGTTCTCTGAAACTGCCAGTGACCAATATATCTTAAAGTTTAAAGAAGGATAGTGGTGTAACCTGCCTTCTGTCTGGCAGAAAATTCAGGTATGGTTATTCAAAGAACTTTTAAAGGGCCTACCATCAAAGTACTCAAAACTGAAACATATAGCATATCTTTAAAGTTCTGTATCTACATGATAATATGATAAACTTCCTTATTCCCATAAAGCTAGGGATGGTAATAGAGGCACAAATCCAAAGATGGACATTTAGACTTGAGACTTAGTGCAGTCCTGACCTAACTTCATAGTCACTGCTACACCAAAAGTGACATGTATGAAAGACCATAAAGTGTACATGGAATTGTTCTTCTACCTTTACAGACTCCAAGACTCTTAAAAGAGTCCCAAAAGACTGAATTGAGAATTCCTGTTCCACAGTGAAAGTGACATTTGATAAAATGTAGATAAAGCTCAGGAGAGCCTGAAGGAACAAAGAAAATGCTTGAGTGATACAATATAAAAAAGGAGTAAGAGAGCATGATGCTACCACAGAATGAGTAACTCTGCTATGTCCAATACTGTAAAAAAACTGTTAGAAAGTTGTTCATTAGTGATTTTAGTGCACTATTATATATTTTTTATATTTTCATAAAATAATAAGTTTCAAGATAGCGTAAAGTTCATATGTTGGTAAGTGTGAGGTAAGGGGAAGTGATTAATTTTATTTTTTGTATCTTGAGTCTGGATAAAAACAAAAAATCGAAGCCAAACAAACCAGGTAGTCAGAGATTAACACATTTCCCAACTTTTCACAATATCCAGTTTACAGAACATTCCTATCAAGCTGAATTCTGTACATATACGTCTGTATATTCAGAGGTGATTTTCTATTTAACCAGGACTTTTGGTTTATTAAGTAGAGCTTAGCTGCAGCTGTTCTTTTTTTTTTTTTTAGATGAGACTTAGTGTGGGGTTTTTTTTTTTTTTTTTTTTTTTTTTTTTTCTCACCCAAAATTTTTATCTTCATGCTTGCAGGAAATATTTTTCTTCAGATTTTTAAGCAAAGTAATGTAATTTCCAGTTCTAAACCTGGCTGGGAAGTTAAGGAGATTTAAGGACTACATTTCAGATCAGTAATCTCTACTATGTGATCTTGTGATCAGTGGCATTTTCTAGCCTAGACTGCAATTCTCATGATGTCAGTAGAGGCTCTAAACATTCTTCATTATGGACCTTTTCCTCAGGCAAATTATAGTAGTTGGTTGCTATTCGTCTGTGTATTTAATGATAAAACTGCAGCCACACGGAAAGGCAGATGAGCTGAATTCTAATGTAGAACATAAGCAATATTTGCAGACAAGAAAGAAATAAATTAAAATAAAGTTGTGGGGTCCCCTGTTTCTACCTCAATGTATAATCATCTTTCAATGTGGAGCTGTATGCTACACTTCACTTCATTCATAAAACTAAAGATAGCTTTATCTCAGTAATTTTATGAAAAATGGCAGAACTACTCTATTCTATAAGAGGTAATATTTCCACTTACTGCTCTGAAAACAATGGTCTTAAATTAGCTACTGATTTATATAGTCTTCATGCTTTCCTCACTCCAACAGACAACCAGTGGTAGAGCACAGAACTGAAGGGTTGTTTTTGTTTTTTTTTTCTCTCTACAAATATAAGTTTTTCTCATGTAAATGGTTTTACTAAATCACAGAACATGTCCAAATATTTACCAGAGTTTCACCAAAAGCACAATTACTCACACATGATATATAAAATCCCTCTTCATAGTGACCTTCCAAAACTTACTCCCAAACCAAACAGCCCAGCTGGGAGATACCTTCTATTACACTTTTGAGAAATTATTATACAGCTGTTAACTATCAAATCCTGACAACCTGCATAAAATAAATTATCTAACCACTTACTTTAAGAGAAAAATCACTGCTAGCAATCGTACTGTTAAACATAGAGACATACATTTATTTACACAGGAAAAGGTTTTAATACTGCATTTTCTGCTGCTCATAAATTGTATCAGACAGTTTAAGAACTTACTTTCTTCATAAATCTTCATTAAAAAATTTATTAAAAAAATAAAAACTTCCTTTTAAAGAGCACAGTTGGCCAGGAAATGATAGTATAGTTACAAATAAAAATTATTAATCAACTGTCACGAGAGTATTCTGACCAAATTTACTCTCAGTGCCAAGGATAAATTTTTGTGCATTTTATTTCTTTGAACAGGAATTGTACTGTGAAAAAAAAACCAATCATGAACAATGGTCAAGACTTCATTTACAGTAGGGAGTGAGAGAAAGAGGGTGCCTGAAAACAGATTAGTGTCTGTATAATCTCAATTCCCTTTTTCATATAGCCATGATACTTGTAAAAATTCAATGTGAACTTACAGCTTTGTATTAGCAGGGTTTACATCAAACCAGATATGATCTGTCCTTCCAGACCAGCATAAATCAAATGGACTCCACATTGTTTTCTCATGCTCATTTAAAACAAAAACAATGCATGCCCATGCCTAATCTGAAGTGCCATATTTAGATCATCTCAGACTTTACAATTGCATATAGATTCATAAATTATATTTCCTTTAATTTCTTCATATCTGGATTAAATATTTTAAACTGATTAACTGTTCTAATGTTGTAAAAAGCTCCTGGGTTTTTCTGCATTTCACCTCAACTGGGCTGGAATCAGGGCTGACTTCACCATCTGTCTGAAAACAAGGCATTTGCAATCAAAACCAAAGAATCTTAAGTCCTCACTTTCTCATCAGTTTCTAAAACTAGGACACCCTGACAAGTGTCTGGATCCTCCCCCATAATTTCTTCTAGGCTAACAGAAACATTCACCTCTAAAGATGATGTGTCTATTTAAAAGCCAAAAGCAGAGAAGGTTGTAGAGGAAGTACCACCATTCAGGGACAACTGGGTTTTGATCTTTAGGGTAGTGTAGTGGGAAACATATTTGTGCTAACTAGTTTGTGTTGTACTCAAATGGGCTTAAAAGGTAGTACAAACATCCTCTACCTTCTACAGAACTGTCTCTCCCTTGGTAGAAACTGGTACAGGGAACAAGCATCTATTCTTTTCTAATGCAGATTTTATTGAATTTACCCCTCTGAGATTTTTATTTTTTTTTCCTGGAGTTTAAACCATTAAGCAATATTGAGCAGCATGGACGATTTTTAAATCCACAGCTAGGATTTTGACAGCAACAAAGTTTATACCAATGCAAACACTTCTGAAAATCCCATGTTCATATGATACTATGTCTTAAATATTGAGAAAAGCCAATGAAATCACTAAGTGAGCAACACTAAAAGCAGTTACTCTCAAGTTTCATGTAAACATCATGCAGTTCTGAGCCAAATACATGTTGTCTTGCCACATTAGATGTGTGCAACAGACACAGCTGACGTCTTTACACACCCACATATACTTTCACTTAATAACAAAGAAAATCACAATGAGTTTAAGTAAGAGTACTTACCACAGCCACAAGCAGAGAAAAGTGCATAGATCAAGGATATGCCCATAGCATACTCATGTTCAAGCAAGTGCATATGACGAAAATTAAATCTCTTTAAATACTAAGAAAAAGTTAACTACTATCAGTAGAGAGACTGAAGGGCAAAAGATGCAAAGAGATTTCTACTGCTGTGTGAGAGTCAGTGAAACTACAGAAAAGAAGGAAAGAACTTGTTATTCTCTCTCCTTGATGACATTATCATAATGTGCAAAGCAAAATGTAACAAGAATTGAAGCTGACACATGCACACAACTTTAAAAAATTCTACTAAATACCATATTTCATAGACCACAAGCAGTATGATGTACATAACAGAAGCAAAATGATAGCTTTTCTAATGTAGAAGTAAATACCTGTGTTAATGCTCTGCATCCCAGAGGCTCCCTAAAATTTGACTGTCCTGCCATACTTGCATTTCACTTTCATAATGAAAGATAAGAAATATGAGGTGGGAAAAAAAATCCTCATGAGATCAAGAGATCAGCTGCAAAGCTATTTAAGATCTTAGAGTTTCTCAGTTGTACACCACACATAGAAAAAGACAAATGCAGTAACGAGCTGAAAAGAATTAAATTTTCAGCCTTTCCTTGTATTCAGTGAAAGAGGTTATTTGTTTTAGGGATGCAATCTTGCTCTGTAAGAAAACATAAAACCTACACGTGCTATGCATTTGGTTCTTGTCAAGTAGACTGTTGTATGAAAACATGGGGTCATTTCAAAATGACACTAACTGCATTTAAGCAGAAAAGTAAACATTAGCTACAAATAGCACAGTACCTTGCTTTTCAAAAAGAGTAAGATGTTGTTTGCCTTAAAATGCTGCCTTTGAAACAGTAAGGCCACTAATATTGTCAAAACATCTAAGCAAAGAAGAATAGAAATAGTAAGTGTTAGCAAAAGACACTCATACAAAAAAAAAAAAGTCATAGCCTTTAAAAATAGGCTTTTAAGAGTTGACTCATCAAGGATGGAACTGCTCAGGTAAAACTAACATTTGGTGAGCTTTTGTTAGGTAAAAAATTCCCTTATTATTCACCCCCCACATTGGGATTAAACAATTCTTTGCCTGAGAAAGTTGTCCCTGAATGTATACAGAACAGAGGACCTTTCAGCCCTGTTTCAAGGATGTTTAGGAGCAAAAGGTTGAGGAAGAACAATAAAGGAGGGGACGGGGGAACAGAGAGAAACACAACTGACTACATAGACTGGGATCCTTGGAGCCTTGACTCCAAATGTAGTGCAAGACCAGTGCCTTCCTCTGAAACAAACTGCTGTGACAGGAGAGGCAGAAAGGAAGTGTACCTTAGATTTCCTGCCTTCAACTAGGATAGTGAGGATCTGTCCTGAAGCTCTGACTCAGCACTGTCTGCCTTGCTGCTGGAGCAGACACAGGGGAGCAGCACTACCACATCTTCCTGAAATCGAACCTCTGCACTAAAAATCTTCCCTGTCCCTTACTGTTGCTTCTGGAATTTGAAAAGGTGAGGCACTCAGAGGTGTTAACAGCAGCCTGGGTGGAGGGGGGGAAAACTTGAGAGAATTCGGTTAGCCCTACATTTTTGGGCACAATCTATAGTGCCCCAGAACTGACATGGGCAACTTTGCAGGTCATGGTCTTGACTGCAAATCAAAAGATATTGATACTGACTTAGTGGTTATCAGAAGACAGATGCACACTTGAGACAGTGTGTGACATGAGTGCCTTCAGCTCTCAGTGCTGTCTACCCCTCCTGTCGCACGGATAACCATTCCTGGGGCAGCAGAGCACAGCCCATGGGCTCACACCGGGGCTGGTGGTACCCACCACAGCCAGCAGTGGCACAGACTGCAGAGAGCTGGCGCTGACTGGGAACAGCGTGTTCCCAGCCTGATGTGGCTTTACTGCTGTGCGCCTTGCTCGTGCTGCCCCTTCAGTGCACAGCCACAACTGCACCTTTGGCTGTCTGCACAAAAAGCCATCCTGCCTGCATACCACACAGCTTCCTCCTGCCACTTCCCCTGATCACTTTGTTTCCTTAGGATGGACAAAACAGCCTCTCAGCAGTAGGAAGGGGTGTCAACATACAACCAAAGTACACAAGAAGAAACAAGCTCTATAAAAATATTCTCAATATAGCAGAACCCATTGCACTGACACAGTCTACTAAGAGGGAGATTTATTTCACAAGTATCAGAAATTTCACAGGTAAATCCAGAAAAATTTGGAAAGCTAAAATAATCATACCATGCAAACATAGGCAAACATCTTTAATACCCTGTAGTGTCCTAAATGAAGTCCATGCTTTCTTACCCTGTAGAGATGAGGATTCTGGAGAATAATAGTCTAATTTCAGAAAATTAGATCAAGCTTAAAAGACAAAGGGGAGTGCTTATATGAAAATATCCCAAAGTTACTGGGACATTAATGGGATAAGAAATCTGAAAGCTTCCCATACAACTTTAAAATGTACTCGTATCATTAGAAGCAGTTACATCAGTAGTTATAAAACATCATCCTGCAATTCAGGCACTATCCACTTCTCCATATGGCAGTAGAATATGACTAGTTGTTGCAGAACTAAAGAAATTTATACATTAAAAAAAAAAATAATAATACCCCCACATTCCCATATCATTCAAAACATGTTCATAGTCTTTATCCTCAGATTACTTACTGCTAATTATTACTATTATCAATAAATTTGTTTCTTGATAAACAAAGATCGTTTATGGAAGGCAATAATGAAAAAACCCAGTACCTATGAAACATCTGTTAAAAATTTCTTCAGAAAGTAGTTGACAGTTTAGGAATCCCTACACAGTCCTAGTATAACTCTAATAACATTTTAAAAAATCTAATAGAAATACTTCAATATTTTTACATGCACATAATTAATTCATTTAAAAAACAGAAACATCATGAACTACTAGAAGAAATTCCAATATGGCATTCAAATAAAATCACAATTAAACCTTTTCTAACTAAAGGTAATTGCTTTGCAACAACCAAAATTAAATCCTTTTAAGTTATTTGCATTAAAAAAAATCAATAGAAGCCTTGGGAAATAGAGCACGAAAAGTAGCACAGGAGATAAAATGATCCTTTCATGTTCTGATTGAGGGTTTGTGGATAATGAGGTATTTGTAAGGCAAATACAACAGCAATCCAGAGAAACAAAATAAAAAAATATTCATAGTCTTTAAAAAGAAAAGGGAAAACAGTAAAAAAAATTGTTTGTTTTTCATTGCTGGTGTTTCTTCTTTTGTTTTTTAATAAACCAGTGATTTTTGAGGTTTACAGACAGACAGAATAGCATATTCGTATGTGAATACCTGAATATTCTTTCCTCAAGCTACAAATTCCTCTGCTCTGCCCTCTGCAACAAAAGTTCCCTATCCCCTTTATTAGCCCAGCTCCACTATGCACAATTCGTTTCTCACAGACAAATTACTTTTCCTCATCATGAATCAGTGGTGCTCCTGGGTTTGCATTACCTGCCCACAAGTGCATTTGATGGGACCCTGACCTTGCCAAGAGAGGAAATGCTTTAAGCTGGACAAGGGGTAGGAGAGAGATCAGAGAGGGTTGCATGGGAACACTGGTTCTTTAAACCATGACTGAATATGAGATCAGCATTCCCAAGATGCTTCACAAAGAGCTGGGTCTTGTTTTGTGTGGCACCACTTATCTTCTCTTATGGTCATCTTCATTTAACATTCTTTTGCAATGAGACTGAACATGTATCTTAGTGCCTGTGACTGACTTCCTTAGCTCTCTGTTCATCTTCTCTGCAATCACTACATCCTGTTGTCCCTCCACTTGCAGAGCTCTAATCAGGAAATATGTGAAAAATCATTCACATACACATACATATTAGTTTCCTTCTTCCTTAAGGATGACACTAATACATTGTCATGATTCTGGAAAAGGCCCTGAGGGAGGCTGTTGTCAGATCAAATGGTAGTGACCAAAGTTATTAGGAAAAAAAAAAAAAGTAAAATAAACCAGAGTCTTAACCAAAGAGGAAAACCCCCTTCTGTACAGAGGAAGCCCATGTAACACTTAGTGACCTGAGGTAGAAGTCTCTGTTCAGTCTCATCTTCAGATGTCACATACATAAACCCTTCTGTTTTTGTTTCTCATTCTGCACATCTGGCAACAGGATGGAGAAGGACTCTTGAGGGGGAATGGGCACTTCATTCTGTTCTGAGGATATATATGTCTATTGATGCTCCTGTCTTTATATGGGAAATATTTGAGAAGGGGGTGTGTTGTGGGTTTTTGATGGGGGTGGTTTTGATGGTTTTTTGAGAGATTTGTTTGCATTTTTTCTTTTTAATTGTGAGACAGGACACAGCTGTTCTATTTGTTTCATAAAGTGCCCCCGCTGGATAATCATGGAATAATACTGGCTGGAAGAGACCTCAAGACCTCTACTCCAGTCTCTTCCACATAGAGTCTGCTCAGGTCAGCTTGGCTCGGGGCTGTTCCCAGGTGAAAAATCTCCATGTACTGTCTGCACAGCCAGTGCCGGTACCGTCTCTTACAGTAACTGTACTGTCCTCATGGTGAAAAACCTTTTTCTTTCAGTAGAACTCTTCCTTTTTCAATTTACTCCTGTTGAACATGGTGAGAGAACAAGAGACAAAGAGCTTGGTACCATGTCCTTGATGATCACCTGGTAGGAGCTGATGGACTACTCCTCATGTCATCCCTTCTTCCAGACTTAAGCAAAGTAGCCCCAGCTTCTTGGCTTCTCATCACAGGTAGCTCTTTGCTGAACTCCCTACAACATATTGATACCCTTCTTGTTCAGAGGGGCCCCAAACTGTAAGGAGTAGTTCAGATGTGTTACAAGAAATGCTGAGTAAAGGGGATCATCACTTCACTTGATCTCAGGTTATGTGTCTCTTCACACAGCTGAGGAGATTATTGCTGCCTTTGCTGTCAGGCAGATACTGCTGGCCCATGCTTGCCTTTCCACCTACCACAGCCCCAGTGCTTTCCTCACAGACTGGTACACCTCAGCCTGTAACTTTGTGAGGAATTGTTCTTTCCCAGAAACAATACTCCCAAGAGCAGTACTTTGTTTCCTCCTCCTCCAAGTCACAAATTAAGATATTGAACACAACCTGAACAGAACCCTGTAATAACTTCTCTCGCTACCAGCCTCCAAGCAAAGTATGACCCATTAAAATCACTCTCTGGGCTCAATGATCCAAACGATGTAGTTGTTCACCAGACCACAACTCAGACTTCAAATACCTTCACAGAACAATGCTGTGTGAGAGAGCATCTACTCTCACTCTATATTTTTTCTTAAGACACAAAAATCATTCAGCTATAGCATTCCTACAAATAAATAGTAATTTTCTCCCAAACTGAGAGGCTGGTAAAAATCACAATTCTCATTGTGAACCAGTGATAAAATCACTGTACTGAGACAACTGAAGACAGCTGTTGACTTTGCATCCTGGGTTTCTTCCAGCTGTCACTTGCAAAATGGCATTTTCTCTTGAGCGATTTCAGCTGGTGTTGTGGTCTAGTTTCCATGCTAGAATTTGTCCTTGCAAGTTCCAGGACTGTGGACAACCTTGGCTTTCTAAAAAACTGCTTTTCTGCAGTCTCCTGCAGTATGAAGAGAATTTAAAATTAATTTCTCATAGCATCTAATCTCAGTAGGCAGGGATCTGCAAAAGAAAATAAATGAATAAATAGTTCCACTCTCAGCAGTAAAAGCAATTACAGCTAGAAATTAATCAAATTTGGGGTGCTAGTGTCAGTACTGCAAAGAGAGTTGGATGAATCAAAACATTTGCACTGATATTTTCACTGTTTTGATGTCCAAGTTTCCAAATGCTGTCAACTTCACAAACACTCGGAGCAGTCGGCTTCAGCTTTATATCTGCCCATCAAGATTTACTACTAAATGGAAGAAAGTCCCCTGGGAAGGGAGGTGAAAAAGACAACTTTTCTCTGTGTATGTAGGATATATGGCTGTATACACATCCACCGACACAGAAGGACTTCTGCTTCTTTCCACCAGAAAGGCCTCCAACATTACCTTTACAAAAGCCTCATTTGGAATTAACTACCAACTGTATGGACACATTTGTTATATAAACAAAAAGGGTTGGTTTTAAATGAAAGTGAAAAACTGTTCTCAGATTCTGAAGATTAATAGTTCACCTCTGGACTTGTGAGTGTCTCTTTCAGAGAAGAGATCTGCATGTGGGGAAGACAGTGCCTCCAATAACATAGGAAAATATCTGATAAATTTAGAGATTGTCCAGCTAAAAATATTCTTTTTCACCGAATCATGCTATCTTTCTAATCTAAAACCAGTCAATTATTGAAGCAAAACTTGCTAAATTCAGAGGTATTAAGATGTCGAGATTTAATTCTAGAACCTGAAAATAGCATCTCCACAGTCTTTGCCCAAGATCATATCAATCAAGCAATGTACACAACACAATGTACACAATTATTACAACAATAATTTCTACAGATTTCAAGCTTATATTAAAGAAGATTTAATGTCTGTAACTGCAAAAATCAGATGCCAGTGTTGTGGTTTTCTGGTAGCCAGTGAAGAAAATGAATTGCTTTCTATAGTATTGTTTATTTGGGATAGAATCAAAACATACTGCATAAATTGCTGCTACAAAAAGCAGAGGAGTCTTCCTATAAGGCGTCACTCAAGCTCTACATGTAACAGAACTGAGGCACATTTATAATTCCAGTGAATTCAGACTGAAATCAAAGCCATAACCTGGCATCAAGAGTAAAAATGAACTAAAGTTTTAAGAGGCTTTTATATTATTGTTCTGATCCTTGAAGGGCTTTAATGTTAAAGCAATTTTCACACCTACTGGATGATTGATGATTTCTGGGTTCTGTAAAAACTCAAATCATGGCATGGCTATTTACATCTGAGAGATCTTCATTTTTTACACACACACTCCAAAACCTGTCTCTATCTTCATCTTTTCTTCACTGGGTACTCTTGAACAGAAGTCTGGGTTATATAGGAAGCACAGACAGACTACTTCAGAGACCACCCTGGGCATGAGGCATGGCAGAGTTGTATCAGGGAGGGGATGAGGCTGAACTGGGACCATTCAGAAGTAAAGGCAAATGTTTTTGCACCAAAAATGAGAGGGGAGCAGATGCATTCCTGTGAGGACAGGACTGCACATTTTGTTCATCTATAGAATCTTGACAAGTTGCAAAGGCAGTGAAGAACAAGGTCTGCAGCTCTCCTCTGTCTTGCCCCACCACAGATTTCAGTCTTGATACAGCCATACTCTTCAGGTGTCATTCTTTGGAAAGATGCCTCCTCTCCTTCAGCCTTAAGTTCTCATGAGCCCTGCCCAGGATGGTGAAGACTTGGAGATGCAGGTACATTCTCTGGGCAGGGTGGGTCTGTGTTCCATCTGAGAGCACAAGGAATTAGGAGCAAAACAAGTTCCATCTATCTTCTCTTAATTTTTGCTTCTAAACTAAGATTCTGGGGTTTTTCCTAACCTTAAAACAGTAGCAGTCCTCTATTCTTTGAACTAGATTCAGAGTACAGATATGCACCTTACTTAAAGACACGTTAAAGGCAATTAGTGTCAGAATCTGTCCCCACCTCCTTCCTCCAGATCTTTTCAGAAACATTTTATCTGTCTGATACAACAGTTACTAAGAATGGATAATTTAAACAGCTCCCTCACATTTCCCCGCAGAGTTAGCTTGAAATCACAGATATGCACATTTGCATGGCCATGTCCCCCAGCAAGCAAGGATTGGACTGTTTCTAGGAAATTGTGTTCAGTAAGGAAAGAAAGAAGCTTCTGCAACTTGCCAGAACACCAGATAAGTATGTCAAATTTCAGAAAAGTCATGAATACAGTTAAATATTGAAGTTGATTTGTACACATAAGAAGACAACCACCTCAAAGAAATAGTTAAGTAGGGCCATGACAGTTTTAATCAGATTCAGTAGTGGGAAACCCATGATGTCATCCCTTAAGCAGTCAAGGATTCCTTCACCTCTTTCACAATCCCTCCTGAGGACAACACTCACACTGCAGAACATGGCACCACACCTACCCCTATAGCACAGGAGTAGAACTAGATGTGAGGATTGGTCCTTTTCTGCAAATTCTGAAGCTTCACATAAAGCATAAGTCTCTTTCTAAAAGAGAACTGAAATTCACCCAAAAATATTCCCTGAAACTTTTTTTTTTTTAATCTAATGATTACTCTGTATATTCCACATCTAAAAGAGTAGCTTGAAGAGTATCTAAAGAGCAGCTTGAATTTTGTATTATAGAGGGAGTTTGGCTGAACAGCGAACAATAACACAATTTATTCTGACTCTGATTGAGGCATTTGAAAGCAAAAATAAAATCAGATCATGTCAAGAATATAACAAAAAATCCTAGCCTAAATCTTTAAGATAATCTGCCTTTCAGTCTTCCATTATTTGCAGTATCTAAAGAACAAGAGACAATGAGTAATTTTAAAAGACAGGACTAACCAAAAAAATTTTGTATGGTCTACCTGGTAATACAAGCTAAGGATAGTCAGATTCTTTACCAGTTTTCTCACAATATATTTGTACTGTAAAGATGGCCTTAATGGGAAAGGCAGAATTCCTTTAGTACCTTATAAGAGATATTATAACTACAGAATTTAAAAAGAAAAAAAAGGGGGAGGGATCAAGGGGAGCAGTTAAAACAATCATTTTGGTTACGCTGTGGGCCTCAATTTCAATCTGCAAAATATAACAAATATGGTACAGGTAAAGGACACCTTTGAACAAGATACAAAGAACTTGTGCTCTGAGTGGAAGTAGTAGTCGACATATTTGAGTTAAGCCAAAACAGATGTGAAGTATAGTCAATTTTCAATTACTCATGGAAAAACTATCCAGATTTCAGACTAACTATAATACATGCAGAAAAGATCCTGAACATTTTCCTTTTCATTTTTAACCTCACTCCATACCTTCATTTTATGTTTAAATATAGATTATGTACAGAATGCTCTTGCAGTTATTTTACATATGTTTTAAATTTGTGGGTTTGCTTTATCTTCCATATCCCACCTCATTTATTACCCAGAATAGCAGACTCAATTGTAAATAAATACATACCAAGTGTACTTCTCATTT
Organism: Rhadina sibilatrix; assembly: GCA_013400275.1. Taxonomy (NCBI): domain Eukaryota; kingdom Metazoa; phylum Chordata; class Aves; order Passeriformes; family Phylloscopidae; genus Rhadina; species Rhadina sibilatrix. The sequence continues at coordinate 845,690 of VWYO01012530.1, read as the reverse complement.
ATTTTTTCAGTGTTTTTAGTTGTTGTTACAATGAATCTCGACACGATTTCCTTCTCTTTTACTAAGAGATTCTAAAGGCTGTAAATGAATTATCAGCCATACTATCCACAGAGTACAGATCTATATGAGACATGATTAAGCAAGAAAGATGACTTATTTTTAACAGAATTTCTGAGTGCCCTTTGGATGTTGCTAAACTCAGGCTAGAACACCATGATCCAATCTGTCTGTGACAAAGATAGGGATAAAAATTGTAAAGGCTGATCTGGAAGAAAAGGTCACCCTAACAGATAAGGTACAACTAAGGACATATTTAAAACATCTATTCTAGAAAAATATATGGGGAATATTCATCAAGATTAATAAATGTCTCAGTTTATTAAAAGTGGCTAGTAAACATCTTTCAGGAGATTAAACATAACTCTACTGTCATTTACAAATGCTCAGTCCACATGTCAAAAAATTCTTCTACGTGATTTAGACTAAAGCTGAAAAAATTTTTACCTCCGCCTTAATTTCCTACAGATAATAGAAAATCTATATTTAATGAAGTCTTCTTTTGGCAAAAGGAAATTTGGACTCAAACAGACTCTCAGCTGTAATCCAAATCCTTCCAAGAATTGTTTCACAGATATAATTACAGGATAGAAACAGGCTTGACCTAGTATTGTAACTAGAAAAGGTGAAAAATTAAATCCTGAATTGGCATAAGAGTGCTTGTAGAACAGAAAAGTCATCAAGTCTTAACTCCTTCAAAATAAAAGAATAGAAAGATTTAAACACCATTCTGCTACCCATTTTTAAAACCCAGATTTTAGTTTTTAAATACCAGAATTAATCAGTAAAAAACAATTAACAAAAATCACAAAAAAGATGCCAAAACACTAATGTTCCATTCAACTTTGTGAGAAAACCTGTCCCAGATTTTTCTACAGGGAGCAAGGGTGAATCCCTAATTGCCAACTTGTAGCCAGCACTTTAATACCACTAGTGAGCTAAATTATCAAATCATCAGTTAAAAAAATATATAACTGTGTTCAATTCAGTTTAGAATACAATACTGGAAACAGGCAATCTCATCTAAATGATCATCTACAAATGTTGAAAATTTGCACCCACTTTTGCTTAGGAGCATCAAACTATCCATATCTTGATATTATAAGTTAAAGTGCAATCCAACACACTCAGTGGGACTCAAAATTCTGCCTGGAATATTCTGGATATGAAGGTGGAAACATGCATTGCATAACTCACATACTCTGACCAACCTTGCTGCACTGGACTCACTGCAATAGAAAATCACTTTTTCTGTTTGCAATGGCCATTTGTCCAAGGTTTTGAGATTTTTGGCAGGTTGGCAAAGAGATATCGAGGAACAGTATTTGCCCAAGGTGGGAAAAAAAGACACTTCTAAAATCCAGACATATAACATCTTATATATTAAACATACAGTTTATAGAGTTTTTTTATATAGTTTATAACAATCATTCATTTTATCTTAAAGAATGAAAATGAAAACTCCCCCTTTTCCCCTCCCCCTTGATTTGCCTCTCATTACAGAGATGTTTTAGGAACCCACAATAGGAAAGCTGTACAAACAAAATCTTGACACCTGCCACATAAAAAAACAGAATAATGGCAGATCCAAAAGGATCTGGTTTATAAAATAAAGTATAAGCATCTACCCATGTAAAATGTGTATATCCACCAATTTCTGCTTTTCCAATGACACCGATGTTCTTTGTGAGCCGTAACACAGGGATTACACATGATTAGCTGCTGCAGCCATTGTGAGAAGAGAGGCAGCAGCCCTCCAGCACAGGCTGTCTGTGAGCAGAATAGGAAAGTGTTTCCTTTCCCTCTGAAGTAGACAGAACTCAAACTAAAGCTATATTCAGTTCAAAGACTTCAAAAAGCACATGCCACAAGCTCAGGTTTTAGAAGAATCTTAACATACAAGCTTCAGTAGAGAGACGAAGCTTTGGGTCTTCAGGCAGGCAGCACTTTAAAAAAATAATTAGGAATTAAATGCATAAAACCATGTAACTGCAGCATTACGAGTATTTTTGCAGAATTGAGAAAAGCTAAAGGTTACACTTGCTGGCTAAGCAACTCACCATGGTCTTATTTTTCCAACACGAATAAGCATTACAATCTATTTGATGTCTGCATACAAGGCACACAAAACCAGGTGAAGCAAGGTTACTATGAAACTTTTTCCATTTCATTGTCTGGGTGCTCTAATATAATTTGGCCCCTTAGCATTGCCAGATGGCATTTAGAAGCCTAGTCATACCAGCAGGATACAATCACACAGGCTCTGTGCCATGGTAATCCAGAGCTGTAGCTTGCCCGATTAAAGCATAATAAGAACCCCACAAAAAAATGTAGCTCTGCCTTCAGAAAGGTGGCTGCAAAAAATACAACACAGGGAAGCAGTGCTACTGATCACAACAGCATTCATGGTTCTAGACATCAGTGAGCTACCACCACTGATAGGTGACACTGTCCTTAACAACCGAAGATCTTGAAATTTGAATGCAAAAAGTTTTTGGTTTGCTCAGGTGCACAGCACTGACAGGAAACTGTAATGCCTTGCTACAGCAACATCACTAACAAAGGTTTTGGCCCAATGTTATTTGCTCAGCCCCAAGCGATGATTTAAACGTTAAAATAGAATAGCATGGATGCAAAAAGGGAAAAGAAGAATGTGAGAACTTCTACCTAAAGAGAAACAAATATGAGACAAATCAATCCAAAGACAAATGCAATCAAAGGTAACCTTTAAAAAGCAATAAAGAGGTCAAAAGTAACCCAAATCTCAGAATCCTGGTGTAGAAATCCCATTCTTTCAAGCTGATTGTGCTGAAAGTAATGTATATGAAATTGTACATTTTCCAGATGAGGGACACATTTTAAAATACTTTATAGGGTTGCATGTATATTTGGCACTTAATAATGAAAAATTAGTTATTTTTAGTATTTTAACAGCAAACCTAGAATTTAGTTTACTGTCCAATGTGAGCTCTGATTCAGAAAAATTCTCTCTGGTCAAACTAGTCCAAGACAAATGTCTCCAAGACTTGGAGAGTCTTCAAGACAAGACTCTCATTTACAATAAAGTTATATGAAGATTCATTCACTGATGAAAATTAATTGGGAAAAAAATAAATAAACCAATATTAAATAGAGCAACTAATATCAGAGAATTTTTTTTTTCTAAGCCTAAGAAAAGATTCAGTACCCAACAGCACCATATCAGCTCTTCTAGAAAGCACAGCACTTCTGCATTGCTTTGATTAGATCTTCGCTGGACACAGTGCTCAGTTATAGAGATTTCTGATTTTTGCCTCTTGCTCATTGATTGCAACCTTTTGTTTGAGAGAAAAGCCACTGTAGTCCAGAAAGCATGTTACGCTGACACATTCCTTTTCCTACAGTGCTTACAATTATTTGAAAAGCAAGGTTTCATAGCTGGAGTTTAAAGACATAAGGATTAGCTACAAAGTCTCTTTTGTTTTAAAGCTCCTCAGCCCTTTCTGAATTTTCTCCCTCACTTATACTGCCAAATCTGAACATATCTCAGATAAAAACAAAGTAAAATCTCTGCAGAATTTTTGTTTTGCAAACCCAACAGCTATATATTCTATCCCTTTACTGCATCCAGTGTCTCAGATTTGATTTGCTGCCTTTCAGGACAGATTGCAAGATGGATTTCTTAATAGTAAAGCCCTTGTGAAGAGACGGTTCACTGAGACAAGTCACTGAATTTATGTCTGAATGGTGTGCCTGGACACAACCACCCACAGCTTAGAAGCTCAAAAATCAAAACATGTCAGCTAAACAGTTGAAACAACTACAGAATTTTACAGCTTTCTCAGAAACATCTTAGCCAATGCTATTCTTTTCGTTCACTGTCATAGTGATAAAAACTAGAGGGTGTCCTCCACCTGGCCTGTTAGGCCTACTCATAGAAAAGCACGGCTGTAAGTACCTCAAAGAGGCACATCTGTTGGGTAGAAGAAATCGTCCAGTTTCTTCTAGTACACAGTAGGATAAATTAGAGGGGTTTTAGAGCATGGGATCCCCTTGATGTGAACACAGAGACGGCTGGGGAGCACCACAGATACCGCTGTGGTTCACTGCAGTGTGGCCTTTCTCCACCTGACTCGAGGCGGCACTACATGGTCTGACAACCCACAGCAGCCAGGGACACTCCTGCTATTTACAGTGGCTCACAGATGTTAAACAGCAGTGATCCTGAATATCTCTAATCCTATTTGCACATCTATTAAAATACAGTATACTATCTGAATAGTGTAATTCTGGAGTTTTATTACACTTACGAATTTTATGAGTACATTGTGAGTAGGCCTGATGTGATATGGCTGTATTAATTTCCCATTGTATCTGCTACTTGCTTCAAAGTTATTTTAAAAAACCAAGATCAGAACAGTAGTAATGCATAAGCAAATTTAGTCAGCTCCTTCAATGCCTTCCAAAGGAGTCTTTTCCTGTCAATTCTTGTTCTTCATATGCATTTATTTTTCAGGTTTGATAACAAAAATGTTTCCAAAGTGTACATTTAAATAAAAACTGGTACTATACAAGCATTCGCCACTATCAATTGAAGCACTGAAAGAACTGACTTCTGTATCTTACTGCAGTATTAGAGAAATAATACATAGATTTACATATACATACACAAATCTAAGTGCATATATTCATAAATTTATATGTACACTGATAATAGAATAAGATGATAAATGGTTATCACAAGACTGCTAATGATCAATTGATATCCTTATTATAATTTTAATTAGTTATTTAGCCAGTACTGTAGTAATTACAGCATTTACAAAGCATTTTAAAAGCCATAAAATTATTTTCCAGAAAGATTAAATTAATACTTTTATGGTTGAAATTTTAACCACTATTTCCATGTTTATCACATTTTTAAGCTAATAGTATAGTCTAAAATATTAGATCAGAAAGGCTATCAGCAAAAAAAAAAAAAACTAAAAATAGAAAAAGACTCTTTTTATTGAACTCCAACTATACATTAATAGACTAGGACTGTAACAAGGAGATTGTTAACATCATATCTTTCTTAGAAATAAATATTCTAGATTAATGCTCATCAAAAATACAGATTAGTTTCAAAAATAGTGTAAATGATGATAAAAAGAAAATTGATAGTTAAATTCATTTAATAAAGTACAAGTTGGACTTACCTATCAAGCTCCAGAGGGAAAAAAAAAACCCAAGAGATCATAAATCTCTTCTAAATCAAAAGACTGAATTTTATGAAGAAAAGTGAAAAAAGCATCTCTACTTCAATAGTACCTAGCAAATATTTATTTTGAATGTGTGGAATCCACTCTTACTGCTGTTTCAAAAATTAAATTACATCAGAAGCAAATGCTGTTAAAATAGCTGAGTGTGTGTATGTATATTCAATACACCACTTCTTTTGCTCAAAGGTCATAAAAATACTATTCTAAGTACTAAGGGGCTAGAAGAGTGTTTAGAGCTTATTTCCATTGTATTGTCTCATTTCTTAGGAAAAGAGTCAGGGAAACTATAAAAAGTTTATAGTTTAAAACCACATGTATTTAATTCAGTAGCCATTTAATTCAATTCCAATAAGCAATCTTTATATACACATGTTTATCTTCCCGACCAGGGGAGAAATAGTATAAGACAACATGAAAAACACGGAACTACCCAAAAGGTTCTTCAGCAATGCTCTCCTTTTGAACTTTTATATGGTTACAGGCAGGCTGTGTAATCAACATTAATGAGGTCACTTACAGCAGCAGTGTAAAGTGGCTGATCATGTATGCTGGAAAAACTAGAAACACTAAATACTGCATCTTTCTACTGCTGCATTCAATGACAGCACTTGCTGACACTTTTGAAAGCAGAATGTAAAACATTTTGGACTTCTCCCATGATATACAGATCAAATGTACTTGGAGCAGGCAGAAGCTTTTCACCTCACCTTGAAAGTGATAATCAAGCATTTTTTTGTTTTCAGCTGCTGTATTACCAACTGCAGAAAATAACTCCTGCTGATCAAATTTTACTCTCAGTAGCAGATGTGTGACTTAAAAGTCTTTACATCTTGAGTTCAGCTGTTCTCAGACAACAGACTCTTATCTTTCAGTGCAACTGCACAGATTTAGCTAAAGGCAAAGTTTTCTCAAAGCAGGACCAAAAATTCTACAGAGTCCATTGACTTTTTATTTTCTGTGCATTGGCTGTATAATAATGCCTAAGCCAACATTAAAATGGTTGCATTTGTAATTGTACAACCATAAATAATTACAAAATTTGTACAATAATAAATATTCAGACAGTTGTAAACACGGGTAATAATGGTGCCTCTGTCTTTCGTTATCAGGGCAAATTCTCTTACAAGCAGTAGACCATCATAGCTGTACTGTGGGGATAACCTAAATGTCCTTTTTTTATTCTCATCAATGTTGACCTCTTCCAAATTCAACTTTATATTATTTGTTATTTGACATCATGACTTTGTCTCCCGGCTTTCAGAACATTGAGAAGAAAATGTGGTAAGAATGATGTAAAAATCCCTTATTGACAGAATTTGCTATGTGGGCCCCAAGCCACAGAAATGCTTCCTTTTAAGGGAAGAAAATTGACAGAGGGATTTTGAGACTACATGCTCAATAAGTGAACCACAAGAGGAATAAGAATCCTTCATTAGAAAAACCTAGAAGACAAAAATATAATCCATCTCAAGATGATTCTCTCTTACTATCTAGAGACTTTCAGGCTAAATGAGAATACATAACAACATACAATATTTTCCTATTAATTATAAAAATCTGTGCTTCACTTGACTTTCTCGAGAAACTTCTATATGTGCTTCCAATTTGAGATCATCTCCCTTTATACACAATAGCTGCATATTCCTGCAAGAAAAATTCATCAAGCCTGTTGATATTCTGGCAGATGTCACTTTAATTGTGACAAAATATCAGGAGAATACAGTATCAAACCATATCCTGTATTCTAGTGAATAAATTGCAAGGTTCCTTTCCATACATTTAAATATGCTGTCTGTTGACAATAGCTGAAAGACTTCCTCCCCTCCTCCTCTTTTCTCTTGCTTAAGCATCCCATAGTTATAGCTTTCAAGTCAGGAATGTCTAAACTCCTCTGCATTTTCATTCCCCAGAAGACTATAACTACAACCACACCTTTGCATCATGACTGGGACAATCCATTCCTTGAAAAGAAAAAAGCAAAAATACTGTAGAATTATAGACAATAATTATACATTCCCAACTTGCTCACATAGGTTCCAGCCTGGTACTTGGACTTCAATGCAAAAATAATTACTCTGCATAATTTTGCGTGGTGATAGGCACCATGTGGTCTGATTTAAGGTCATTGCTGGTAGATACTACTGTAACACAAACACTGCAAGAGTAATGCAAAAATCACAAAAAAAGTAGATAGGACTTTGTGCATATTACTATTTCCTTCTTCCAAAAGTCCATTCCTGTCTAATTGTCATTGCCATCTACTCTCACTTAAATCAGGGTAAAAAGATAAAAAACATTTCCATGGCATCTGAACATTAATTAACAGCACTACTTACACATGATAGACATCGTTCTAATTTATATATCATCTAAGTATATGTATTTCTTTGGAAAAAACAACAAGAGAAAAAATCTGTTCTCTGATTGAAAGCATTCATGTTGAACCCTGAGATGAAATGCTATCAAATTTGTGCAACAAAAGCGAAGAGGAGGGAAGGAGGGAATACAAGAGGGATACACTAACTGACACTTTGATTAGGCTATTTGTTTTATTGTATAAAATAAAGTAGAAGAAATGCTAAAATCATTGAGGCAAGGTTTTGTGACTGAAAGTAAGTGTAGTAAGTTAAAGTCTTGAACACAGCACTTTATGTGGTCCCAAAAAAGCTTTCCTATTGTATTATTTTGGTCATGTCTCTAAATGGAAGTACAGCTACTCATTCATTAATGAACAGCACTTAATTATCTTATTCGGTAGCACTCTACCTTTCTAATATAATTCTAATTGTCAAATTGTTCTACACTAAAAATATACTAGAACATATCCAGTTTATTGATAGATTCATAGCCTTGAAATATTATGTTTTATTCAGGACATTTACAGTGGGAGTATGCATGATTTCAGTTTTATAAAAGGTGTCTGATTTTGGAAACCTCTTCTAGTAGACTAGCTACTCAAAATAGGCTGCTTACCTTACTTATGCTGCTTTAGACTGACAATTTTTCAATTCCACCTACAATTTGTATGCATACAAGGAATATCTACCACCATGGGACTTTCTGGCCCCGACTCTTAATTCCAAAATCTTCTCAAATATAAATTACTATGAAGTAACAATAATGTTAGTAATTATTTTTTCTTCCCTGTGGCAATTGCTGTCAAAGCCAGGCTTAAGACATGGATTCATTCACAAGAGGCACACAGACATCCCAGCAGGTTTGCAAAATGACAGCACTAAAATAGATGGATCTCCACCCAGTCAGATCACCTTTATTCTCTTATCAGCATGTAAATAAATAAATAAATCATATCTTCTAAACTTTAAGATATCTAACCTACAAGTGAAGAATCAAGTTGAAAACTTAGTTTAACCAAAAACTGCATAGACATAGTGTAAAAAGAAAAACTCACTGTCCCAAAGAGCCCTCAGTTTTGGATAAAGTGTCACAGGAGTAGGAGTTAAGAGAAAAAAGAAGATGAACAAAAAATCAGGCAAACAAAACTGAATGTAGTAACAAAAAGAGATTAATACTCTCATGATGAGGAACAGACAGCTAGTTAAGGAGATCAACAAGCTAAATCTCAGTTGTTACCATAATTTCAGCAACTTCAATGAGTTTGGGCTATGGTGGAAGCATACAGGCGTTGCTATGTTTCCTCAGTTTGTCAGCATCCTCCAGCACACAAGGTACTGTGTTGCACAAACACAGAGGTGCTACTTTAACCCCTAGTATTCTAATTTTTCTTTCACTCCTTGCTTGATTTTATGAGTACAGTCTCTACCTCTCTATTATATCTTCTCCCATTATCTATGAATATCAAAACTTTTATTTGTCAAATTGTCAGTCAAAATACTGTACAATAGAAAAACTGGATACCACATAAATAATGTAAGACAATATCAACATTACTGATTAAAACTAGTACATTTATAGGCACCCACAATTCTGAAAAATAGTAAACTGCAAGTACATTGCCTCTCAATATAAAAAATTCTCCTTTCACAACCCATTCCTAAAGTTTACTCAAACCAGAAAATCAGATGATTATTTCTGTCAAGAGTATAAAATAAATCTAAAAAAAAGATAAAAGTTTATTTGAAAATCCCATGTTGTAGATAAAGACATAAAATGCATGTTAAATTACAGTTTCTTTAGATTTTCATTTAAGGAATAGAATATGTTCTTTTTCCCTGATAATTTACTGCTTGATTTTCTTTTCAGTGGCCTTTAGAGCCACACTATCTAAAGAGTCAGCTTCATGAAACTGTAGAACAATATTCTCATCTTCTGCATTTATTTCCATATGAATGGAAACCCAGACACTTACAACTTATCAAAAAAACCCAATTCCAAACTCTGTGAAAGTAGAAAAAATTAACCTGACATTTGCATGGATCTGAAATTGCCAGAAACATTAATATGCCAGTGTATTTTCATGAGGAGAATAATTTATAGCACCAAAGCTCTGGGCTTTACTGCAGCTGGGTTTTAAAAACTAGCATGCAATTCATGTGTTTGAATAAGGCAGCAGCTGATTCTATATTGGTGGCCTGAATTGTTTCAAGGTATTATCAATATCACTCAGAAACTGAGTTTCTACAGTACTAAAAAGCCCACACTTTTAATAAAAGGTAATAAACACAATATAAAATAAGTCCAAAAATTTAAGTATCACAGCACAAACCAAACAAAAATACTGTACAAAAAGTTTGATTTTATATTGAGAATATAAGGAATTATTATAGTTGTCTCTAATGTCACATCTCATTACTCTACCCCGAACTTTGTATAAGCAGTTTACAACAATTTTTCCACATAAATTCTAAAAACAAATTAAAAAAAACCTCCTCTGCATCAATTTCTCATCAACCTCCTTCATCCACCACACAATAGCTAGACCACCTTTGACAAAAAAAAAATCCTACCAGGTGTTTATAAGAGGAGGAATGACTGGAAAAGCTGCTCCCCCTGCTGTCATCTACACTCTCTACCTTCTTAAAAAGACTTTACTCACCAAGACATAGGACAAGATAAAAGTGTTGTGGAGCAGCCACTGATGGGACAGCCCAGAAAATACAGAGCACAGGTACCTAATAAGCAGTCTTCTCCCCCAGATCACTCCACTGGAAGAACACTGGTAACACCCAGACCTATGTCAGCCCCTTCAGTTTAACCTACAGGTTGCTCTTTTCTCTCAAGGCAGGTTGGGTGTACTGCATGTGGAAACGGTGAACCCTATCTTTAAACCATAAGATGGGAAGCTCTGGAAAGACAGCAGCCAGTAGATCTGGAGAAATCCAGTAAATTTTCAGCAGCAAAGTGACTATGTGAGAAATAATGTTTAAGTGAAATCAGAGTATTATCTTATTTTTAGGTACCAACTCATGTTCTGCTCTCTGAACCTTCTGTTAAATCCAAGAGCAAACTACATTCAATGAAGAATTTTAATACTAAAATATTTCCTCTAGGAGAGACAGTATGTGTTTGTTCCAAACAACATTACAGGCAATTCAACCCTTGTCTGAAGAGTCAGTCTCATTTAAGGGCCTCATGGTTTGGAAGATTTTCAGTCTTTAAATTCTGCATTGTTGCCTTAAAAAAAAAAATTAAGAAACCTCATTTTACAGCTTTTGAGTGATATTTGTTTGTTATTAGGATTTCTTCCTTTCAAATCCAGTTAACTAATGCTCTCCAAGAAATAACACAAAAGAGTACAGACTCCAATACAATAGCTTTGGCAGACTGATAAGTCTGACAAACTAAATTTAGGCTGTTGTCAACAAAGTTAACAACTACAAATATCTTACTTTAATGTAACTTCAGGGCCCTAGTTTTGTCACAGACTGCATGTATACACTTAAACTAGCAACTGATAGGAATTATTACTCTCACCTGCTGTGACTAGACATATTTGAGCCCATTGCTTTTTGAGTTTTGGGTTGTTTGGTGAGTAAAAAACACAAACAAACAAACAACCCACAAAAAAATTAACCAATATGCTGTCTCTTGAAAAAAATGTTCCATCAGAAATTGAAATGGAGATTTTCTACAGAATTTTTCTACCAAAAATAATTGGAAAGATTCCCACTGTTACCTAGAGGTCTGAGTAATTACACCTTTAGAGTATAACTGTGAAGTATTTTAATGTAAATCCAAGTACAGCCTAAACCACAAGATTGCCAGCAATACTACACCTCTTTAAAAAATGCATGTGCAGCTACTGATTTAATTTTGAGAAACATGATGTTAGAAACACTCACAGCACACACTTAGAGCACTTACCAGGATGCATTTATAGATACAGTACCAAAATATTCAGAGTGTCTTGAAAATATAACCAACGGTACCTTCCCCTTCAATCACTAGCTATGTTATGAAATGGTAAAAATCTTAAACAGCATTAAAAACACACAGAGAAATAAATTCTCAAGTCTAAAAATTTGGGGGGGGGAGGGGGGGGTTGGTACCATGAAGAACTAGCAACCCTGTTTTCTTTTCTTTACTAGAACCTTCATGATTCAAGTGGTATACTTCTAGGAATATGATGTCCACAGCATTCCCAAACAGACAATAAATAAGGAAGAAGAAAAATGGAGTTCAGTCTACTGAAAATACGTTGACAACCAATATCTCACAGAATATGCTGTGCTGGAAATGACTCACAAGGATCATTGTACCCAACTCCTCCAGGAGCACAGCACCATCTTCAAGAATCACACCACGTGCCTGAGAGTATTGTCCAAACGCTTCTTGAATTCAGACAGGCTTGGCACTGTGACAACTTCCCTGGGGAGCCTGTTCCAGTGCCCAGCCACCCTCTGGGTGAAGAGCCCTTTCCTCATATCCAACCTAAACCTCCCCTGACACAATCTGTTACCCAAGTAAGCAGCACAGCCAGAGCTCAAAATTTAGCAGTTTAAAATTTGTGACTCACCTTCATAATAAATTAATTCCTGGAACACAGAACTTTGAGTCTGTTATGCCAGCTGTTCTACATTAGCAGAATGACAACTCCTCCTTTCTTTCTAGTTGTGACATATTAAGATAACACAAGATTTTTGACAGATCAAATTTGGATTGGCTACAAATATTAGATACATGTTCTGGAGGAATGACTTGGTTTGCTTTAATCCTTTGATGGAAATATACAGGAAAGTAAAGGGCAAGAAAAAGACTAACTACTGTTAAAGTTATTTTGCATCCCTTTTAGTGGTTAATAGTTTGTTTATAGCAAGGCTAACCAAAAGCAAACAAAAACACTAGGGGAGAGAAGAAGAGAGCAAAGCAGACATGCATTATTTTTTGCTTATGATGAACTCTGAGATTTTCATAATCACTCTTTGGCACTTTTGAATTATAGGTCCACTTATGAATCTGGCTCTTGGGATCATTTTTGTTTATAATATTTACATACCATTTTAGCTTATTACTGTTGAGCATGGGATAGCATGGAATAGTGAGCTCCTTTTCTGCAAGAGACACAAATAAAATCTTGATGTAATGTTAACTCCTAACAGACAGCTATCGCCCATGAGTGTTTCCTTCATGCATAATTTTGTTGAGGTTTTTTTTGTAAGTGTGTCAATTTTGAAAATCAGCTTGCATTACTGGTTCATTTTTTACAACAGAGCTCCTCTGGATTTTGAGCCAGAAGTCTCATTTTACAGCAGGACTGGTGCTACTCCAGAGCAAATTGTAACCAGCTCCATCAGCTTTCACAAAAGAACACCATCCCAGTTGTCTACATTCACAAAGGAAAACATTAGGAAAATTCTACAATTAGCTTCTGTTATTTCTATCTTCCATTCCTCTGACTCATCCATTGGGTCATCTTGAAATTATTTCGTTATGTGACCAATAGAAGTAGAGAAGTGGCATTGTAGAAAGTAGCCATGTTGCGGTAGACAAGGACAGGAAAGTGCCACCTTCTTTAGCTATCACCTAAATAGAACTAATCAAGAAAGTATTACCCTATCTAACGCACAGTCAAATAGGTTCCTGTATTCCTGAGAGCACATTTAGATTACTACTGGGAAATTAGGATTAAAAAAAGGGATACAAGGCAGTAACAGCTAAGACATGGTAGGTATTTTGGTGAGCATGACAAAGAAAAAGCCTAAATATTCCTTCTTTACTGTACACAATCTTCTCCCTCCTCCTTCCCACATATTTCTAAATGACGTGTTTTTGTATAAGAGATCACATTCTACCAAGAGAAAGACGCATTCATCTCTTAGGGATTAAATATAAGGCTGGAATCAAAGGGATATTACAAGCAAACTGTAAGGTCTTCAAACCAGACAGTCTTTTTTACTGTATTCCTACCGCAGCAGCGGAACTGTATCCTGATTCATAACTGAGACTCCACAATGTAAATAAATAGCCATGAGTGCAGCATATTTATTTTAAAGACTAGGTAAATATATTTGACCTTCAATATGAGGATCTTAGTGCTCTGAGAAAACTCAGTGATAAATGATTCAGAAGATCTTTTAATTTTACAGATGAATAAAACTGGGTTTAAACAACTTCCCTGAGGGTACAAAGAAAATTGAAATAGCTAGAAGAGAAACAGACCTTTAGTCTTTTGCCTAAACCTTAACATACATAATCCATCCTAAAATCAATAATGCAGCAGCTCTCATACAGCAATAGGAATATTTGTATGATTGATAAGCATCTGCATAACACCTACAGATAGAAATGATGCTTCACAAAGCTGTAACTTCTCTCCAGCTATATAGTATGCTCAGGCAAGCTAAACTACCACCTTCCAGAACTATGACTTAATATTGATCTGCTACCTTGTATAGGATTTGTGTGGCCAGATTTTGGTAGAGGGGGCAGCGGGCCTACAGGGGTGGCTTGTGGTTGAGCATTGTAGTTCCCTTTGTTTCTCATTTGCAATGTCAACAATAAATCCAAAGCTGCTTGATCTTTGCAATCAAGCCAAAAATAGCACCTGCTGAAAATTATCCCTTCCAAATTACACATTATGGACACAGTGTTTACATCAGGCAATTCAGAACAGCAACAAAAAGAGATCTCTGGCAGCTTCCCCCAGTCCTCTTTTCTTGGTACAATGTCTCCACCATACTTACTAGTAACTACTCACTGTCATGGACTTACCACACAACTTACTAGTGGCATCAATGTAGTGATTCAGACAAAGAAGGAACTTTAATCCATGTCAGTCAGTATTTTAAGGCTGCACCTGTTACATCAAGGGCTAAGAGCAACAACCATGCTTCTGACTGAAGTGGAAAACACTGACAGGATCTATCAGAGGAAGCAAGTAAACACAAAAATTCCTCACCATCACCACCAGCAAAAAACCTGCAATTTGAAAAAAAAGAAATCATATACTTACTACTGCAATTGTTTTAAAAGACTCAAGAACCCTCAGCTGTGATTCCTGTCCTAAGCCCTGCACAAATGTGCACACAGGTACACAGTGTGACAAAGACCTTGCACTAAAGATACTATTTTCCAGAAAAACCAAGAAACAAACGGACTATGGAGAAAAAAAAATATTTTCAGATTCAACTACACTAGAGATTCTCCTATGCACCGTTGTCTGTATTACATGTTTATAAAGAAGCACTCACTCAGAATACTTGTATGCAAAAATATACATGCAGGTATGCAAGTTCATGCATGCACATTCACAGTTATTTGCATGTTTGTATATGCACACATACTGAAAGAAGTGATAAGCTGAGGTGAGTTGAGCACAGGAGAAGGAAAATGAAAATAAAACAGATAGAGGGCAACAAACACGCAACAAGGATAGAAGGAAGATGACAAGTAATGAGAATGCTCTTGACAGAGAAAGGAGAAAACAGCAGTAACAACAAAAGGAAAGGAGAAGCAGGCAAAAGAAATAATACCAAAAGCCCAACTAATAAAGACAGCCTGCTGACTTGCATTTCAACTACATGCATATTTTTCTATCAAAAATAATAAATTTTAAACTGGTACAACAGCAACTTTGCTACAAACTTTTAATATATCCTTGTATTCAGAGGAGTCCCTCAGCCTGGTAAAATCTACATACGGTCACTTTGGTGAAAGTGCCACTAAGAAAAATTTCTTGCCCAATACTGACAATTCTAGAAGACATCAAGGACTTTTAATATCAAAAAAGTACAGGGATTTGCATACACCAGTGCCTACTGAGATACAATTTTATTACACCTTAACATGTTACAAAAAGAATATTCTAAGGCTCACGTAACTAACTGTATAGTATCCTGAAGTAAAAAAAAAAACCAAAACAAAACAAAAAGCAAAAAAATCCCAAACAAACAACAAAAAAGAAAACACCAACCACAAACAAAGAAACAAACCGCACCAAAAAAAACACACAAAAAAACCCACATACAACCAACAGCAAAACCCACATAACCTAGATATGAAACAAAGGAAACATTGGTATTAAACTCAGTAGCTCTATCAGGTTTTTATTCTCTTCAAGCAAAGAGGCTTTTCTCATTTACCTGCAGGAAAAAGAGCATAACAATGTTACTTTGTAGGTATAAATATATTTAAAACAAAATGGATATGTATGTGTTTGCCAGTAACTAGCTGCAAAAGCAAGGAAGAAAATGACAACCATTTCCAGAGTACTTCCCTGCCTTTGCATTCTTTTGTACTTGGGCACTGGAGAACAGCCAACATCAGTACCTAGCCACTAAAAAGATAAAAATGAAGCAACTTCCCAGCAGTACTCTTTTATTAGACCACAGCATGAATGCACCCTGACACTTCAGTTTAAGGTGTAACAAAGCACAGTCTTCCATTCTGGTACAATAACCAGACTCTAGAGATTCATATTCGAGGGCTGTGAGCACTATGAAATTAATGTGACAAACTAATGCAATCTTCAGAATATACCTTGTCCATAATTCTACAGGTTTTGAGGTTTGGGAGGGTTTTCAGGTGTATTTCTTTCAGTAAGGATGCAAAAATTTTAGAAAAAAACTCTTTTGTAGAAGTTAAGCTTTACATTTTCTGTGTATCATTTCTGCATTCATATAACCCTTTCTCATTTTCTCTATTGATAGTATGTATTTACATATTGTATCTAAGAAAACTGGTTTAATTTGGGTCTACTAATTGTTGTTGGCAATCACTCAATGCTCTACCAGATGATTTTATAAAGAAGCTAAAAGCCACAGTACCAGGCAAGGTTGTCCTGTCATATATTGCTTTAGGCTAGGCCTATCTAGAATGAGTTTAAAAGGTTATTAACTTTGCTCTACAAGCAGACACACAATGCAGTTTCACAAGAAAATTCTTGCTTTAATGTTTATAAAATGCAATCTTAAAAAGGTCTTTATATCCCTCCCACAAAGACACACTGCAGTACAGCCCCTCTCTTGTTTACTTCTGATACAGCAGCAGATGCTTCTTCTTCCAATTTCAAAAATTAGCCTTCCAGGGGAATTAGAGAAGCAAATAATATCACTTGCTCGTGTGACATATAGATTCAACAACATTTACAATGCTTTACTCATACTGCAAGACTGCAGAGATAATTAGGAAGCTGCAAAGTCCTTGACCGGAATTTAGGGTCCATTTAAATCTCAAGGTAATGTTACGGTGTGATTTCAAGAAAATAGCTCAATGCAAATATGGTAAAAATAACAAAAACAGCAGGTTTTCCCAACTACTTCATAAACACAGCAGTTCTTTTCACTTAAAGTAGAAAAATTATCAAAGTGAAAAAGGCTTTAGTTGCATTTATGTCAACCTTGCTCTAGTGATTTGTGTTTTTCAGAAATTCAAATCTAGTCCAGAACTGGAATAAGCAGGAGATTCAGGTGATTTTTACTTCTTCCAAAATTTTGGGAGGAATTCTGGCTATTCTTTTATCAGTCTTTATTATATTAAGCCTGTTTAACACAGTGAAGAATTCCATTGGAAGTGTAATTTCAAGGGAAAGGGAACAAGAAAATGGCATTTCCTCTAAATGCATGGTTTGATAAAGGATAATCAATAAAATTTAGGAAAATACTTTCGGAATCAGCACGCAGTATAGCTGAGTGCTAATACACTCATTATGGAATCTATCACAAAGACGAGATTTCAAACACTAGAAGCCTCAAATCACCTTTTGAAGGTATGATCTTCATGAAGGTGGGTGATTGTGGGGAGACAAAAGGAGATGCTGCTGAAGGCAGTCTCCCCTCTGATATCTTACACCTGTGTTGATTATCCTAAAGTAGAAACAGCCTTGCCCTCACAGGCATGGGCTTGATAAAGAGTGAGTGAGCTGGGAAGAGTCAGTTGGAGTCTGCTGGCTGTGCTGTGAAGACCCAGGGACAGGAGGTTGTGCAGGGGCCAGAGCAGGTGAGCTGCTGTACGTAAGACAGACAGGGTTAGGCGGCCGTGCCAGGGACAGGAAGGAGCAAGCCAGAACAGAAGGAGAGCCAGAGCTGTGTGGAGCTGCTCTTAGAAGTACAGAGAGAAGGTATGGGAGACTTTTTGAATGTCAAGGCCCTGCTGCTTAAAGCCTTCTGATGATTCTAATGAAGCACCTCGAGTGCAGTGTCCACGTTGACTGCGACAGGTGATAAAAATCCTGAAACAATGTCACAGTGAAGAGAAGGGATCAGCTAGAAGGCCAAGTTCAGATTTTCTACAGTGTTGTATGCAACTGCTTCTCGAGCTTATGTTCTTTTTAGAAGATTCTTATCTTGGGACAAGGTTGCAGATTACTTCATCATATCATCCTTGAGGTTCATAGGATTTTCCCAGACAATGATTTCAGGACAAAAGCAGACAAACAAATATTATTGAGAGCAGTTTGAAAAATAACACTGCTAGGAGCAGGAAAATAACTAAATAACAATTACAGTGATTTCCTTGCTTTACAGTGCCACTGTAGGGAGACAATAGCAAAAAAAAAAAAAAAGCTTCATTTACTTGCTTAACTATTTATTATCACCTAAAATACTCTTTGTACCGAGGCTAGTAAGATATTTGTTTTTTAAAAAGTAGGAGCGACAGCAATCAAAAAAAAGATTTATATTATAAAGTTCTTTAGTCTTTTATTTTCTTTCATACTTGACATATTTAAACCTTACAGGTAGTTTGTAACCACCAGGGTATCCTAGAGAATTTTGTATAATCATGAGATACTAATTTCATTAATTTCACTGTTTTCTGCTTCTTAGCCATTGTATCTTATTCCAAATCAGTGAAGACCATTTGAGATAAGACACTTAAATCTACCTTTGCAATGTAACTGGTAGATATTGGAAACTGTGTCTTTAGCACCAAGTGAAGACCAAGGCCAATCAGTCTGTCTGTTTTTTCAGTGAGGAGAGGGAGGGAAGTAATCAATCCATGTGAGAAGCCGCCTTCTTCACTCACACAACTCTGCAGCATATATCCCAAGCCATGCTGTATATATTCATATAGAATAATAGTCATTTCAGCTCTCTGATTACACAAAAATCTGCCAGCAGTAACAGCTGAAAAGCAGCTGATCGTCCTACAACCAGGCAGTGACAACACCCTGTACAACTTGGTATTCCTAAATAAAACTAAGTTTTATTCAGTTATCAGGCACACATTAACAGCAAAAATCGGAAGATAAAATTGATAGCAATTGAAAAGAAAAGCAACCATCTACAAAACCAAGGCATACCAACAAAATATTTAAAAAATCAGCCAGCCAGTATAATTTTAAGAAAATAATTAATTTAATCGGTGTTTGATTTCATAGCTGTTTTAGTGCAGCACTGGGACAAAATGTTTCTCTCTAATAGTCTTTCTTGCAAACAGTGGCTCAGGGAAGGAAATGAAAAAGTATGAAAGAGAAGTATGTACTATCTTATTTACATCATGATTTTCCAAAAGAAAGAAAAAGCCCTGTTAATATGCAGCAGAGGATGTGAGTTTACTTTATAAATTATTAAATACATGATTCATATTCCATAAAATGATGTTTAACTCCATTTATTAAGATTGTAAGGATCGTGTGCTTTTTTTTTTTGTTTTTTGAACTGCCCTAGCAGCACGCACATAAAAATCTCAGAAAGTGAGAAGAGTCAGGTGGTGGGGCCCCAGGGAGGTTTGATAGACAGGGAGATAATTCAAATCATTCTAGCAAAACTTTTGAAACAGAAAACACATGGAGTATGGCAGGAGAAAGCTTAAGGGAAGGAATGACAGAGGTAATATATGACAAACTGATATAGAAAAGCAACTGTAGTTTTATCCCTACAACCCATTTCTTCTTATCAGCTCTGTTGGCTCTTCTTATCTGTGCCTAATTCTAGGGTATCAAAGTAAAAAAGCAAAAAAAGAACAAATATCTTCCCTCAGCCCTGCTAACCCCTCACCATTCCCTTGCTGCTCTTTTTTGGTTTAAACAATTATATGTCCTGAAAAATACCCCACAAAATCCCTGCCAGTTGTTGTGCAATATGGGATAACATTGAACATTGAGCCTAATGAATCTCTCACTCTTCAGCAGATCTGCAGAGCTCCAGTTGTTTGCTAAGCATCCCCTGACAGACAGATGAGCAGATGGACAAGACTGCACAGAATATACATGTATATGTATGTACGTGTAGGAGGGACTGGGGTGCATGAGGAGAAGGGATAGAAAGTTCAATTAGAGCAGCCTCAGAGAGAGAAATGAAAATAGAATAGGAGAAATCAACCTTTCTGTTCACGTAAGAAGCAACATCATTCAGATCTTAGGTCTTCAAATGAAAATGCACTATTAAGCAAGAATAGCAACAACTCTGGCCTGCCCAATATTTCATGCCATTATTTTTCAAAACAGTTGTTGGATGACTACAGATTTAGTCATAAAAATGAAAACAGATTTGTGAAAATGGGGAGAACAAATTCAGCAGTAGTAGAGTGTTCATGGGAACAAATTATGCTTCTGGCCTAACTGCCTCATGAGGACGTCATCTGATTTTCCTGAAATGCTGTCCCATGCACTGAATATTGACTAGGATAAAGAAGTCAGGAGATGGAGGAGAGTGTGATGTACATGCTGATTGTTCCTATTATATATCCCTTCTAAACCTTCTCTCTTGATTTGTAGTTTTAAAGAATTGCATATCAAGACTGCCTGATGCTTTAATAGTTAACTATTCTTTTACCCTATCAAGCAAAACCTGACTGATTATTGAACTTTTAATTAATCACCAAATGGCTACCAGGGAGATCAGCTAAACATCTAACACTAGACAAGGCTTGCTTGTTATTCCTGCTAATTAGTTATATTTAATTATTGTCCAGTACACCCCTGGGTACAGGGGCTCACCTGCCTACCAAAGGAAAGACAACAAAACAATGTCATTTGTTCTAAAAACAACAGAGATTCTTATACTTTCTCATATTTAGCTTCAAAGCATATTTGGGGGAGGTGGTGCAGTGCTAAAAACTTTCCTCTATTTTCATATGGTTTGGATCTGCCTCTAAACAGAAGAATCAAAGCCTTTTGTCAAGAGAGTTTAAAGGAAATGTGATAAAAGCTATCCTTGTGACCATTCTGGGTGTGCAGAATTCCAAGACGTGGAAAAGATGTGAAGAGGTGCAGTGTCTCCTATTTTGGAAACAAGAAATTCTGCAAGAATATAATTCCTAAAGTATTCTGCATATTGGATTTCAAATCCAGGCACACGTCTTTTGGTGTGAGTCAGGGCAGGGACTCAGAGGGCTTGTCTGAAACACCCTAGACATTGTGGAGCAGAAGGTATTAAATTAGTTGGCAGACAAAGCAGACACACCAACCCTTTTAGGACAGAGTATTATTATTACTGGAAAACATTTTGTACATTCCTGTATTTCTGAAAGCATTTCACAGATTTGCAGGCGATCGAGAACATAACCGCTACCTGAGGGCAGAGCAACCTGCGTTGTTTACCTGTGGGCTGCCTCACCCACACCTGCACGCCCACACTGAGCCTGCCAGGCTCCCTCCCACCCACAGTCTCCAGGCTTCAGCAGGGCCACAGCAGCAGCTGCATCCTAAGGCTTGGCTTTGCCTGCCTGCAGCAAGCAGGTGTTTTTTAAAGATACAATGTAACCTGGATGGTCTGTCAAAGAAATGGCCGCAACGGGACTTTTTTGTGAGGAAAACATTAAAATTAAGTGACTGGAGTAGTCAGGAAATTTTGAATATGCATTTTAAAGATTGACTAGCATAAGCCATGTATGTGGCAGCAGATTACAAATTGCAATGTTGATTTTGAAAACAGAAGAATCCTTCTGAATGATGAAATACAGGTAGATAAGACAGCCCCTTTCAGGTTTTAAAGGGTAATTTTAAACAAGTTGCCTAGAGAAATGTGTTATTTAAAAGGCTAGTTTGTGGGTCTCTATGCCATGTACTAAAATCATGAACTTGCACACCATACTGTAAGCAGCAATATATGGATCTGCTACTCATTGACATTTCTATCCTAAAGCCTTGAGTTTTATCATACTGATTTAATAAGGAATTACAGTACACTGTGGAAATGGCCAACAGCACAGAAGCACAGCATTTAACCTGAAATATCTACATGAATGAAGCTGTATGGCTGGCACATCCAAGCCTGGAGGAAGAAGAGGTTTCTTTTGGACAGAGCTACCATGGACACATGGCCCTTGGGCAGGTAGAAATGATGGACATCCCAGAACTACCTGTTCCAGCTCATTCACCATTTCCTGAGGCTTTGCATCCAGACACAAGAATTTGTAGAGGGAGGGCCTATGCCTCTTTTCTGTAAGAGGTCAAATTATTTAATTACAATGACCTTCCTAAAACCTTTTTCCTCTCTGCACTATTAGCCTGCCTTCCTCCTTTCCCCTTCAGCTACAAAAATCAGACTTCTGCTTCCACATGGTTACCAAAAGCCCTAGCTTCATGACTAAGCTTCATCTTTTACTGTGAGCATCAGCCCAGTGAAACATGCCAGTACCACAAATATAAGCAAGCTACCACCAGAAATCAATAAAAATGTCATTGCATCTTGCAGCTACAAGAAGGATAAGGAACTTGACAGTCCTGGAGCCACAAGAGAAGTACGCACCTACTTAAAATGCAGGTGATAGTGTTTGATGAGTTTTGAGATAAGGAGTATATTTGAGTGTCATACAGACTAGCAATATCAAAAAATATTTAAATATAGTTTTTCAGGCCCAAATCCAGACCACAGAAAAACAACCCTATGCTATTATGTATGTAATGTGCATATGCATAGCTATGAAATTATTAGAAAAGCTATATCCCAAAGCAGAGGCTGCATTTTTTTAAAACAACCTGAGAAATCTTAAATGGAGCTTTTTTCTCAGTTTGACTTCTTTCCTAAATTGCTCACGCAGAAAACAGTAACAATATATTCTGCAGCAACACAACAGCTGAGTCTTTTCAGAATACAATATTTTTTATTTAGTGAAAGCACATAAGGTATCCAAGAAATTCAGCTTGACTCTTGCCTAATCTGATCCAGCTAGTATGCAACTAAGGCACTCATGTCAGCCAGTAAGTCAGCCAGTATCTCCTAAAGCGGCAAAATGTAAAATTATGTGAAGATCTGATGCAGAGACAATGCAGCAGAAAGAGAGAGCCAAATTACTACTACTTCTTATGTTTCCCTATCACCTATAAACCCTTCCTTTTTAAAATATTAGCCTTCTATAATGATATTAGCCTATCAGTGATACTCAATTACTAGCAAAGATCCCTAAATGAAATTAAAACTAACAAGACTTCTGTTTATTATCATCACATTTACTACTTCAGCACCAACCACAGCACAAAAGCAGAGCCTGTCGTCAACTGCAGAGCCTTTGGTGGTCATTGCATAGTTCTACAGATGGATAAAATATCCAGACTGGCTCAAAGAAAAGATTTGACCTTGAGGTACAACAGATCCTCTTTGAAACAAACCTCCTCCTCCTCAGCAATCCAAAGAGCTAGTGTCTAAGAGTGAATCTGCAGGTATTAGACATGAAGGGAAAAAATTCTTTTGAAATAAGAGGGGGGTTGGAGGAAAAGGGGACTCAACCATACTTGGTTCCAGGTCACATAATAAGGGTTCAGAAAACAGTTCACCAGATGGTGAGATTAAGGCTAATGTTTCTCAGCTTTTCTTTTATGCCACAGAAGGGTAGGACTTATAAAGTGGAGAAAGTCCCATGTTGTAAACTAATTATCTTTTATCATATACCTTTCTCTTCTCCGTTACACAAAAAATGCTCAAAGGCTGAATATATTTTCTGTAATAATTTCATCATGTGTGTTACCATAGTATATATATTTCATACAATTCTCTACATTTTAGAGGGTTATTTGCTATGACTGAATGACTTAGTTTAACACATACAAATCTCAGAGACACTAAACCCAAGTATTTGATTTTATAGGACTTAAATTTTTTATGTTGTCCATAAATTACACCAATTTCTACTTTTTCTCAAATAAGATCAGAATTATACAAAACATTAGAAACATTCATACCAAAAATTAAAAAAAAAGACCCAAGTCAGAAGCATATATTGTAAGTCTGTGTAATAATGAAGCACATAAACCTGCACTTCAATACGTTATTTGGACAGTCCCTCTGAACCTATGCAATAACTCAAAAAAGACCAGTAAATCTCATTTCAAGGCATTGTATGAAGCACACCACAGCCTCAGATGCTACATCAGAACATATTCACTCTGCTGGCTGCCAATCAGTGCAGGTTCTACCTTAGAACCCAGGCAAAAAGAAAATTAGAACATTTTGAACTTTTAATAAACTAGAGATTGAGAAAACCCACAAAACAAAGCAAGCAAAAAGCTTTTTTCAGGAAAAATCCATTAATGTTATACGAAAAGACCAATAAAGCATGGGTCCTTTTATTATCCCCAAAAACTTAAGACATCAAATTGTGGTTCATGAAATAAGCATTAGAGATATTTCTAGACCATAATATGAGTAAGTAAAGGACATGAACTTGGAAGGTGAGATTTTTAGGACAGTCTGTTGTAGAAATGGGATTTCTGAAAGAACTTCCCATACTATGGAAGCATGATTTTACGTGCTTAAACTGCCTTAGGTACTGAAGGATAAAAACGGAACAATACGTTATCCAGAACTATGTGTAAGGCAGAATGAGAAGGGTCACCCACGCATCCACAGTAAAAAAAAAATCTCACCCTGTCTCAGGCAGATGTCAGACTTTTGCTTCAGATCAGCAGGTCAGCAAGTACAGGTTTTGACAGACAGTTTGCTAGACAAATTCAGGGAGTTTTCTATACTGCAACATTGTGTGAGCATTGCAGGCTACTTTATCCTCAAAAACACATTCATTTCCAGTTTACTGAAAATCATCAAAGAGTTTGCAAGTAATTAAAATATAATTAGGTAATTAAAAATAATCTTACCTTCTTTTGATCTTCTAGTTTGTGACTTATTGGATTCCTTCCATGTTTGTTCATCTCTGAAGATAAATCCATCACATTCACTCCTTGCCCTTCAAAATGAAATCGGTTCAGCAATGCAGCAAACTAATCCAAAAAACAGGAGCTACAAACACAGAAACATGGTGCTTTTTTCCATCACACACCATCTCTGAACATCAATGACTTGGAGAAATGACTAAGAAATGCATCGATTGAGCTGAGGAAAACTTTGCAGTTCACTCTTGAGCCTTTCCAAATCACCATAGCGTTTTTAAAAGCTGATGCTTAAGAAGCGAAATATTCATCTACCGCTTTTAACTCCAACTGCTATCTGTATCTTTCTTCACAGGTTTCCATTTTACAGGAGGTCACATCCTGACTGTAGACCTGTTGAGATAAAAAAAAAATCAAGATTGATTTACAATTTTCTGACACTCTTTATAACTGATTATCTGTCTTCATTAGGTTTGCATGTGGATTTTCTGTGTTTTTGGCTTGGCAGTTTTTGTTTGGAGTGGGTTTTTGGTTTTGTTTTTGGTGGGTTTTTTGTTTTTGTTTTGGGGTTTTTTGGGGTTTTTTTGTTAGTTGGTTTTGGTTTGGTTTTTTGATACTGTATTGTTTGTTTGTTTGTTTTTGTTAAGTGGTACAGGAGTTTCATTTAGTACTTGGCAGAATGAAGTAATATATGATACCATTCATTCCCCTCTACTTCCCTGTGGCACACAGAGTATTCACTGAGAACAGCTAGTGAATTCCAGCTGCCAACGTAAAAGAGAAGTTATAGGAAAGAGAAAAGCAAAGACTATTTGGCTAAAATACTGAAAACACTAAGTTAAAAATGGACCAAAAAAATCCTCCTTAAAATGCCAAGAAAGCTAAGCTTTCTTATTGTGATTCAGTTACAAAGAGGAGAAAGGCACAAGGGTGAGATAAACCCAACACTGAGACAAAATCAGGATATCAATATTGATACAAAGAAGCATTGATAGCATAGTACCCTGAGAGATACAATTTCTTCCCCAGACTAAAGAGTGTTCCAACAAGAAATAAAGTTGTAGTTATGCTCAACACCACACTGTGAGGCATCTATTCTTTTCCGTATTTACTTTTACATACAATTGAACACGATAGCAATAAAGGACTAATCAAGCAATAAGGACAAGTCCTTTACAAAAAAAAAAATAAAAAAACAAACAAATTAAAAAAAAAAAAACAAACTAGAAACAAACAGTAGATGCATTTGCCTTGTGAAACCACAGGAATATAAACTACTGTACACGAAGCTACTCTATGAGAGAACACATACTCAGCTACCTTGTGACCTAAACACTACTTTAGCCTGATACATCTTACCTTGGAATCAAATGAATTTTCCTTGTTATTCTAAATTTTGGGAACCACCTCCTTCTGCAGATAAGCAGTATATTACAAACACACTTACCAAAGGAAACTCAAATAGCTTGGAGACCATTTTTCTATTCATTATTTAGAGCATCATGAGGAAAGTCAGTGAAATAAAAATCAAGACTAAGGTGTTAACTGCCCATAAAATAGGGAGTAGTCATTAAAACTATGCTGTTAAAACCTTCCATAAATTTAGGATTTTATTGGATTAAGAAGCAGATGAGATTCAATAATACACTCTAACCTTCCTAAGCACACATAGCTTTTCTCACCCCATTTCCACAGAATCTGAAGCACAGCAGGACAGAGCCATATATGACTCTCAGGTGCAGCCGGCTTCCACCCCCACCTGTGATTTCCTGATTTGACAGTTTCACAGATCCACAGAATACACAAAACCATAATGCCAGGATGCAGGAAGATGAAACACGAGATACCGCTGCAGGGATCAACATCTGGATTCATGCTTTTAACAATCGTAAAGCCAAGATAAGTCAAAGTCACGCTGTTAAAACCCAGCAGTTTCTCTGGTTCATTTTGTGGTCAGACATGTGAATTATATTACTTCCCATGCCTGGCAATTATGCTATGCTAGGCAATTAAGCTATTCTGTGGAACTGCATGGTGTTTTCAAGCCAAAGTTGGACAGAATGCAAATAATTTTGTTTGGACTGCCCTCATTACTTTTAACATGCAAAGCACAGGGTGGCAATTCTTGCTCGTTCCATTCAGTACATTGTTCCATGGTCTTCAGCCTTTTCAACATAAACAGCTGTAACTAAATGCTCTTGGCTGGCAATTTTTCTTTTTTTTTTTTTCCTTTTTTTTTTTTTTTTTTTTTTTTTTTACAGTGGAACCAAATTTATTATTCACTATTTTACACTGATATTTAATACACACACAATCACAGAATAAAACATCCAGAGCCCTAGCCAGCATGATGATCGCACACTAAATAATACATTTTTAGTAGTTCACAAACATAAAAGTCAAGGTGAATTAAAGCTTTTTTACAAGTTTATTCTCTTAACAGACACAAAACAGTATTCAGTAACAATTTCTAATAAATTACAGATACTTATAGTAAAATAGTCTTCCAGATGCATTTAACAGGCCTGAAGGAAGTGGAGCAAGCTATCCAAGCCAGGAACATCCTTAGACTATCTTGCTAAACAACACAATGAGGAAAATACTATGTGGAACTATCTGTGATGGGGATGGGAAAGGGAGGTTAATGACTTCCTCCTCTAGAGAAACTATGGAAAGCATTCAGGGTGATGAAGCTTCTGGTTTAAGTACCTCAAATACTTGCCTAAATTCAAGTGGATTTGAGTCAGGTGAAATGGGCCTGAAATAACTTCTAGTTCACTGTGAGCTACAGTTATTGACTAGTGAG
Source organism: Rhadina sibilatrix (assembly GCA_013400275.1). Classification (NCBI taxonomy): domain Eukaryota; kingdom Metazoa; phylum Chordata; class Aves; order Passeriformes; family Phylloscopidae; genus Rhadina; species Rhadina sibilatrix. The sequence continues at coordinate 818,182 of VWYO01012530.1, read as the reverse complement.
GAACAATCCTAGAATATATTCTGAGAATTAACCAGAATTATCCTTTCTATAGTGCCATTATTATCAACAGAGAATAGTTCCCCAAAAGTTTACACTGACAGGATTTTCAGAAAGCAACAAAAATCCTCAAGCTCCCAGAAGGCCTCTTCCATGTGCTAGTAGTAGCAGTAGTAGTAATAGTAGTAGTAGTAACAATAATAATCATTTCCTGCAAGTGGCACATTCACTAAATATTTGGTGGAAGTTAACACAAATATCTTTACAGAGTCTGGATGTTGCAAATCAACCTGGTTGAGGAGAATATTCAGGGAGGGTGAGTTGTAATCAACTATTGTTTTAGTCATTTCTAATGGTTCTACAAAATCTAGAAAGAAAAAGTTTCTGTACAGCCATAGCAAAAATTTAGATAATGAGGTTTTTTCCTAGGTTTCTTCCCCTTGTTGTTGGTCTTCAGCTGTATTAAAACTCCATAACCACATAAGGTGCATTCCGATGGCTTCACACCAAAACACTGCTCTGTGGTTGTTATCATTGGCAAGGGTGGGGATGAGGGCTGCATTAGAGACCCTAGAGATTACTTCTTTTTCCAAAATCCTCTTGCCCCCACATGGAATTCTTAATTTTTGCCATACCATTAAAGCAATCTTGAGACAGGTCAAGGTATAAAACTATGACTGTAATTTGCACTTTTCAAATTTTCTTGTTTGTGTACAGGGTAAGTCTACTGAATTGCACCCTAGGTATTATTAGCTGCACTGAAAACGGTTTATGCTTAATAGAATTATGTTTTTATTAAAGAATTTCTGGAAATCTAGGTAGAGGAATTATTTTCTGGATATGCTGATAGGAAATGCCATGCAAATTTTAGAAGGGCACAACAGCAATTTTAAACTGGAACTTCCAGTTTGTGTGCAGTTATAATAGATGTGGAATTTGGGGGCTGGGAGGGAGAACAAACTGGAGACAATACTCATTTACCTGTTTCAAATGGGTACAATAGTGTGTATGCCAGGACCAAAAGCAAGTGCCACTGTAAATCTCAGTGTACAGCTAAAGCAAATCCCAGACACAAACCAGCCTTCGTTCTTGCCCATCAGTGGTCCCAGGGATGGCAGCACAGCTGGGAGAAATGGTGAGAGAGTATCAAGATTCTGTGACTCTCTTGAAATTGGCAATGGGACACATCTTATGTAAGGCATGCTCTGCCTCGCTGTCCTTGAGGTTGATAAGGCTCACCACTAGCATTCTACAAAACTATTCAGCTTCACATTGAAAATAGGCAGGTCAGAAATATCAGGGATATCAACTTCCATACTTGATATGATCCTATGAACCTTCTAGGTGATGTGGCACCCCAGTATGGCTCTAATAACTTACCCACAGTAATAGTTTCACAATGGCCTTAAAAAATCTCTAACCATGAAAGCTTCTTATCTTCCTTTGTAGCCTTTTCCCACAGGGAGAGAGCATTAAGGCTCTCTGTATGGGTCTAACTTCAAACATTATGAACAGGCACACAAAGAGTTATCAGAAAATGAAGACGATGTTGACTCTTGGAGGATTTGAGAGCAATGCCAGGGAACACTGCTTTTAGCCAGCATTCAGAATAAGAAGCCAGTATCTGTTCTCTGCACACACATATGATAGAAGGGCCATAGAAAGGCTTGTCTGCACCAGATAAAAGCAGTCTGCAAAGGCAGCTGGTGAGCCAAAAACATACCTCTAAGCACTGAGGCTTGCCTACAGAATTATTTATTCTGATACAAAATTAATTCTGCTCCAAACACACGTCTGATTCAAGGCAACACAAAAAGCTGCAGTTTACAGCTGCATCGTAATGGTTTTTACTTAGATAAAAAGTGACACCATAAGGACAAGTCTAGAGATGATGTTTCCTTTATTAAGTGCATGTGTGGCTGAAATATTTTGTATTATTTCTGTAAGTGGTGTCACCTTATCCTCTGCATTTCTTCATAGGGCGAAACTCCTCTTCAGTACAGAATGCTATGTGGACCCACCACATTATCAGTGTGGATAGAATTACAATTGTTTGCATTGTTCCTGGCTCTAGTTAATGCATATGAAAACATTTATTTTCAGATTTGTATGGATTAAAGAAAAATATAAAGGGCGATCTAATATTTACATCCTTGCAATGCTTTTCTGCTAAGGAGGATGCCAGTTGCTTCAAAATCATAAAACCAAATGCACAAATTAACACTGCTGCACATAATGAATTAGCAAAAATAAATTAAAAATTATGTGTATATATATACACACATATGAGACTGTTCTATTCTCAGAAACCATTGTTATAAATGGTACAGCAACACAAATCTTTTTGGTTTTCTCAAATCCTCTTTATCTTACATAGCAACCTCCATCAAACAGGCTGAATTCTCTGTACAGAATTTAGAGCTGCTATTACATGACAATTTTATTTCAGGCTGGGAACCAGGACCCAGGAGATAGGAATGCCTTCTCTCTTCCATCATCCAATTCTTTTGCCACTGAGTCAGAGATAAAGAAGCATAAGAAAGGGAATACAAAGTCTATTTTTAAGAGATAGTCTAGTCTAGCCTTTTACCATGATGTCTCCTCAAGATTTGTTGTGAGGGATGACAGTTTTGTTGCATGCATATTATCTGTGCCAAGATACATAACTGAGCATCAGACCTAAATGATATTTGGTTATCTTACCCAGCACTGCCCTGCTACACATGCAATCTCCTAAGAGATTCATGAAACGTCTACATTTCACTGTGCCTTACAGCTCTTCTGCCGACATGCTACAAAGGACAAATTCCACCTTATATCAATTCCACCTCTAGTTTCAGTGGAACATTTCTCTATTTCTGTCCAAACTTTTTTTTGAATGTTCCTCTGTACTACTGAAATTGATAAAAACCAGTATGGTGTAGCTTTTACATTTCTAACATTTTGAAAACAACAAAGAATGAATATTCCTTATTTATTTACATGCTAAATACTCTGCAATATTTGTATTATTTTTTATAACTCTGCATGTATAACAGAAGAGCTACCTTACAAAGAAGATAGGCAAATATTCTCCAAAATCTACCAAAAACCTGGATGGGGTTGTGAGAAAGAAAGACAACACTGAGGTGGAAATGATGGGAAAAACAGAAAGCATATTCTCGTATTCTAGGTATAGAATAGAAAGAGTAAGCAAGAAAATACAATTCAATCAAACAATGCAAGTACACCTATATGGATCTTAAATTGCTCTGACCCATTAACCAAAGCAGTCTCTTTATGCAAGAAAACTATTTATGAGACTCATGAGAAAGAGAAAGGCTAATCAAAAAATAGCAGAGAGCTCACATACCTTTGAAATTTTGTTTCCTAGGGAGCTATTAAGCCTTCATTTCTCTTGCTTTCAAGTTTTGATTGGCATGCTGAAAAAAGATGCAGCTGACCTGTGTCTTAGCAGTGGCTGATCTTCTGGGAGTTTTAATCATTTACAGCTATTGCTGCAACCAGATTGCCAAGACATAAAAAAAACCCAAACAAACAGAAAAATTGCTAAACACTTATTTTTGTGCACTTTACAAAATTTCCAGGAAGAAAAAGGCCCTGGGATTTGGGAAATATGTTGATATATGGCAGCTCTATGGAGACTAATGTATCTGTATATATATCGATATATTACAATTCCCCATGTATGTTAAAACTTTGCTACCATTGATGAATGGAATGCAGAACAAGAGCAGGTGTTTTCTCTCTGGTTCATAGGCTGTGGATATGACACACAGGAGCCCATGTAAAATTTCACATATGTTGCTATTTTGAGCAATTTACATATTCCAACACAAAAACAGCATACAGTTACTCTTACATGAAATACTTAAATCCACCTCCCTTACTCTACTGGAAATAAGAACTTAGACTCCCCAAACTAACAAATCTAAGTTCTTGAAACTTAGGAATATCATTAAATTACACAGCCTCTCTTGATTTGTCAAGACGTGATAAATAACTCAATTAGATAAAGATTCAGCTGCATTTTCAGAACATTTTTAACTCAACGCCTGGTACAAGTGATAAAGCAAAAAATTTTACCTATGCTTACAGACAATTTCACAGTTGTTTCGAAAGCTGCCAATTAATTCTTTCAGTATTTGTTTAGTGGCAGCCTTTCCAAGTGAACCCCATGCCCACCACAAAAAAATTACATATAGGTGCTGATCAAACATTGCAAACAGTGCTCTGTTACCTCAGTATTCAATCCATGTCCAGACAAGTCTCCTGCAATTAAATCAATTGATTCACGCAAATATGTGGCTGAAACAACAACTCCTAGAGACTGCAGAGCAGAGAGATAACTCACTAAATGAGACTGCTGATTGGGGATGGGGGAAGGAGGTGAAGAGACGGGGGGAAAGGGTATGCGAAAGGACTATTAAATATTTTTTATAGAAAGAGCCAAGTGAAAAAAAATACTCCAAATATTTGAAGACAAAAAGCATCAGTAGGTGGTGCTTGTCTTAATTGCGAAGTAGAAAGATGACCTTTGTTGGTAGAAGTTTGTCCTCACAATCATTGCATCACAATCTTGTTCAAATTTGGGCTGGGAAAGACCTTCTGGGTAAATTGCTTCCTGGTCTGCCAGTGCAGAATACATTGCCACATTTTCTAATACTTTATTCTGGTATTACTCCAAATTCCCACAGCTCACAGTGCTTCCCACGTGAGAATGTTAAACAGCCCAATAGAAAAGAATCCCCTAAGAAGTTTCTCAAAAGATGGGTATATTGACTTAAAATTTAATCTGAGTTTTACATTCTTCAAGCAATTTGTATCAATATTTACCAACATAGATAATTGCTCACTCCATATATTTTTATATACTGATTGTAACATCACGATTTGGAAGACATTAAAAATCTTCTTTTATTAATACAAGTATCTAAGCAAACTTTGATTTTTTTACTTATCATAGGTCTTAGTCCATTCAAGTGAAACTCGAATAGACCTTGAGAGTAGCACATACACAATTGCATTTTAAGATGTCAAAGCACTATATCAGTTGCTCCCAAGAATCTCAAACATGGAAATCCATTCACAGGTTACGTTAAAAGAGCTTTAACTAACAATAACATTGACTGGAAACACAGGAATACTTAGACAGTCCTAAGCTTTACTGAAAACATGTAACTACAAAGGGTTTGAGGTAACATTTAGGAAATAATTGTTATGGGAAGTATAAGGTCTTTGTGTCTACCTAGAGCACACGTTCGCTCATGAATGTCCAAATTATGTCTTAAGACAATAATGTGCTCAAAGAATAATGTCACGCTCCACTTATAAAGAGATTTGCATCACTAGGTACACCAAATTATCCACTGTCTGTGAGACAATCTCAAGTGGGATTCATTGGAACAAACATTGTTGCACAGGTCTAAAATCATGGCTTGGTGGTCTCTCTGTAGTTTGAGAAAATAAATAGGTATTTTTAGAATGGAATTCTTCTCATCCAAACTAGCTGAGAGGACTCATGACCGAGAGGAAACATAATCTAAGTGGCTTTAGAATGCACAGACTTTCGCTATGTGTATGAAATCAGGTGATAGGAAACTTTCCTTCAAACCACACTTCTTAAGGTATGGAATAAATGAGGCTCATACATTCAAACAAATGTTAGGAAGCCACTAAAAACAAACAAACCACACCCCCCTCCTCCC
>VWYO01012530.1:794840-812429 GCA_013400275.1 Rhadina sibilatrix | reverse complement strand
AAAAAAATCCCAAACCCAAAAGAACAAAGTCTAAACATGACAACACATCTGATCCAGTTATTCCTTCTGGAGAAACTCCATACAAGTAATCTACCAGCTATCTCTTCATTCAAAGTGAATGTACAGGAACAAAAGATTTTTCTAGTTTGTCACAGATGAAAATGGCCACCACAATAACTGAGCTGCTCTAGGGGAAATGAATCTGCTCCTTTTACCAAAAGTTGCCTACAACAATTGCTTCACTGAGAGCTATACCTCACTCCTAAAAGTTTAATGTTGACTTGGCAGATAGTTTTTCAATAGCCTCACAAAAACTTACTGATTCCTTTTAAGTATGAAAGGCACAAATACACCTCAAGTACTTCAAACTTTGTCCTGTTTTTATTGTTTATATTAAAGAAAATGTATTCTATAGCTACTAAAGTCAACCATAAACCTTGTTGTCGTGGTTTAGGAATGATACTCTCCAAGTCAGTCCTGCTAAAACCACTCCTGACTTGCTTCCCTCTCCCACTGCAAGTACGAGCACAGAAGGCATAGATCATGGGTTCATATAAGAACCATCTACTAGAAAGAGCAATGAGATAAGAAAATGAACAGCAACACTAGTAATAGGAAAAGGTGTAAGACAAAGAAAGGATTTACAAAGAAAGCCTGCAACAGTAGACAGTAATCAAATACCAATTAACTCTTCCCCACCACACTTTCTCCCACTGGAAGGAATGTCCTTCTCAAAATCAAGAGACGCTTATCCCAATCCCAGGCAGTGACTGTGAGATAATACAGAAAAACATCCTAGTCACAGCTTCTCAGCTACTGCAAAAATTAACTATGTCTTGGCCAAAAGTAGGACATTTGTGAACACAAAAAGTAGGCCTTTCGCTGTTTTCTTTTAAACCTTTGAAACAGCTTTGAGAGCTTTTTTGCCTCTTAATATGCAGAACATTTTTTTGACACAGTCTCTTCTCAGCAGACATAGCTTGGCCTATTTCTGTAATATAACACTGATGATCTCCTTATCACATCATACAAGTTACTTGCCCTGAAAAATATAACAATAACTGGGACAATCTTATGACTTCTACCTGTGTAAATTCCACTCCTTAGATCTAAGTAACATGGATCCCTGACCTAGCTACAAGCTTCCTCCTCACCCATATCCTGTGCTTATATTTAGAGATTCTGTGATTCTTTTTAACACAGTGAGATTAAAGGAATTTAAATCAAAGGCTTGGTTTGCAACATGTTTTATAATACCATTTGTAATATCTCCTACTATTTACTGCAAAAATTACTTTGTCTGTAGCACTTTTGATTTTGTTTCTCACATCTAAGCAATTTTTAGTATCATGTAGTACTGCAAAATTTCCTCAGATCCTAAAAGCTAAACTGTAACAGTGAATTTCTGGTTGTAAATCCACCTTCATCCAAATTAATGGATGTTACAGGATCTATGTTGCAATTTTAAGAGCAGCTGAAAATTGAGCACGGTACAGCTGTTTCCTCAACCTCCTTCCTTCCCACTCTGATGGAATGGGGTGGAAAATCAAAGTAAAACTTTTATGTTGAGATAAGAACAGTTTAACAGTTAAAACTGATGGTAACACTGATCTACGATGCGGCCGAGGTAAGCTACCAGAGGTTTTATTCCCCTTTTCAAATAAACACATCTTCCAGCCCTTCAAAAAGCACCAAAAAATTAACTCTGCTTGAAACGTGCAATAATAAGAGAAAAAAGAAATGCTAATTATCAATGCAAACAATTCTTATTTTCTCTGCTGAGACAGCTGTCTTGTAATTTGCCCTCCCAATTATTAAAATGTGATTCATGTCACAAACACACTGTTGAATTAGACCACAAATGTGCACTGCTTGCACTGCTGTATTTACATCTAAATATTTTCAGTTTCCCAGACATGCTTGGTAATCAACACACAGAATATGTATCATTCAATATAAAGTAATGCAAAGGTCAGAGATCATCCACAATGACAAAATAAGCACAATTGCTTCATGTGATAAAACACACATGGACTTGTGAACGGTATTTAGCTGCATAGTAAGTACATCTCATATGTATAATAATCCAAATTTACCATAAGCCTTACATAATCAGAAATCAGGTATGGAAAAAACTCAGAGAGAGAAATTTAGCAGCTGGATTCTTAAGAAAATCTGGTTTCTGAAATTAAAAACTCAAATTTGTTTTGTTGACCAGACGCTCAGACTGGCAAAAAGAAGACTGAAACAGCTCTGTAGAATGTATTATGTACTCTACCACAAAAGCAGTATCTACCTGAAGAAATTAATTGCATTATTAAATGCAATGCCCTAAAATGATGTCCCTGTCCTATTAATTTTTGACAGCCAACAACATTTCAGAGTAAAAGGGTAATTCTGAACATGTTACTAAAAATATACCCAACATACACGGATTATTTTTATGCAGAAAAATACTCCACATTTTTCCACACTCAATGTAAATTTACACACAAATTCAATGATCACTATTAAATACCACACACAGATTTCAGATAGATACAAAATCTTAGTGTTTGTATCATACCACAATTACTTTCCCATAACTAAATGCAACTTTTTCTTTTAGTAATTTAGATGAACCAGCCTAAACAGCCTCAACCGAAACAAAGATTGCTACAGTTATTACTGGATAACAACATTGGAATACTGGTACAGTATTGATTTGTTTTTAGAAATAGAACACTGCTTCCCAAATCCCACAAATTTATACAAAACAATGTGATATGAATGACGTCTACTTTTATAAGTGCTTATACATAGCAGGTGATGCAGTAAGAATGTGTGATTTTTTCATCATGTCACTGTGAGATTCTGCATGAAAATGTTTTGGATGTTTATAAATCTATGGGACCAGACCGAATCCATCACAGGGCAGTGAGGGAGCTGGCAGATGAGCTTGCAAAGCCACTTCTCCATCATTTACCAACAGTCCTGGCTCACTGGTGAGGTTCCAGATGACTAGAAGCTGGCCAGTGTGACTCCCATTCACAAAAAGGGTGAGAAGAAGGATCCTGGTAATTATAGGCCAGTTAGCCTGACCTCAGTAGGAAGCAGTTGAGTGTCATCATGCAGCATTTACAGGATGGTCAGGGTATCAGACCCAGCCAGCATGGGTTTAGGAGGGGGAGGTCATGTTTGGCCAACCTCATATCCTTTTATGACCAGGTGACTGGACTGGTGGATGCAGGAGAGGCTGTGGATGTTGTCTATTTGGACTTCAGCAAGGGCTTTGACACTGTCTCCCACAGCACACTCCTGGAAAAGCTGGCAGCCCGGGGCCTGGGCAGGAGCACTCTTTGCTGGGTTAGGAACTGGCTGGATGGCTGAGCCCAGAGAGTGGTGGTGAATGGTGCTGCATCCAGCTGGCAGCCAGTCACCAGTGGTGTTCTTCAGGAGTCTGTGCTGGGGCCAGTCCTGTTCAATATTTTTATTGATTACATGGATGAGGGTATTGAGTCTTTCATTAGTAAGTTTTCAGACAACACTAAGCTGGGAGTGTGTGTTGATCTGTTGGAAGGTAGGAGGGCTCTGCAGAGAGACCTGGAATGGTTGGATGGATGGGCACAGCCCAATAGGATGATGTTTAATAAGTCCAAGTGCTGAGTCCTGCATTTTGGCCACAATAACCCCCTGCAATGCTATAGGCTGGGGACAGTGTGGCTGGACAGTGCCCAGGCAGAAAGGGACCTGGGGGCACTGGTGACAGCAGCTGAACAGGAGCCAGCAGTGTGCCCTGGTGGCCAAGAAGGCCAATGATATCCTGGCCTGTACCAGGAATGGTGTGGCCAGCAGGAGCAGGGAGGTCATTCTTGCCCTGTACTGGGCACTGGTGAGGCCACACCTTGAGTGCTGTGTCCAGCTCTGGCCCCTCAGTTCAGGAAGGACGTTGAGACGCTTGAGCGTGTCCAGAGGAGGCACCAAGGCTGGTGAGGGGCTTGGAACACAAACCCTGTGAGGAACGACTGAGGGAGTTGGGGGTGTTTGGCCTGGAGAAAAGGGGACTCAGGGGTGACCTTATCACTCTCTACAGCTTCCTGAAAGGTGGCTGTAGCCAGGTGGGGGTTGGTCTCTTTCTCCAGGCAGCAGCTGACAGAACGAGAGAACACAGTCTTAAGCTGCACCAAGGGAAATACAGGTTGGATATTAGGAAAAAGTCTTTTACAGAAAGGGTGATAAAGTATTGGAATTGTCTGCCCAAGGAGGTGGTGGAGTCACTATCCCTGGAGGCTAGGTCAGAAGAAAAAGCTCAGAAAGCAATGTTTTTACCCAAAGAGTGGATCACATTGCAGTGATAGAAATTTAATGGTTCTTCAGGATGCATAATGAACAGCCTTGTCTCAGGAGACCTCTGTTCTCCACATATACTGAGTGGTGACAGCTCATCCTTACCCGAAACAGATACACAGAGGAAAGCGCTTGCCTAAAAGTGTTAAACCCTCAGCACGTTAGATGCCTGCTGTCATCAGAAACAAGCATTACCATGCAGCCTACCAAGCTAGCTCAGATACTGCAGTTCAGACAAAGAGACCTTTCTATATTTCTCAGTACCACAAATAGAGGACACCTCTGTTAAATTTGAGCCTGTTTGCCTTTACTAGTCTGGCAGCCCACTGCCTAGCTCCCCATACCACTACATCAACAAGCCAAGTCTGGTCTTGGCAAGCAGTGGGGAGCTGCACAGGCAGTAAAGGCAGTCCTCTGGAGAGGAAGGGAACACACAGCTTTATCCTGCCACAATAGGAGCAGTATTGATTGGCAGCAAGACTATTCTGCACAGACATCCTCCAGCAGAAAGTGGATCTCTAGTATTGAACCCTTGAGTACAGATTTAAAAAGGAAAGCTGTGAAACATTTGGGGTTACAGAAGCACTTGGCTAAGATTTCTCCAAAACAAAAGCAGAAAAAAAACCAGTCTAACTCGGCAACTAAGCATTTACGCACACAACATTCCTAGATAACAGGAAGCAGAACACAGTCTTTTGCACAAGAATCATCGTGAAAATTCACGATCTGGTCATTCAATGTAACTGAAGCAAGCAAAAAGCTGTGTGCTCCGTAAGACTTTAAGATAGGGATGGGTAAGTGTCTTGGTTTGGAAAGACAGGTATCTGCCAGGGAAAACTGGGGTTTCTCTTAGAATGGAGAATGTAAACCCCCATCCCCTGCCAAATTATAATTTTGCAATTAAGGGCTTTCAGGCAAAGATTTGGAAAGAGGAATGACAGTTCTTTACTGGGAGTATTACCAATACAAATGTAGTAGAAAGCAAAACCACCCAACCAAACAAGCACACAAATAAACAAGCAATCTTGGAAAACCTTGACAGAGTCAGAGCTACAACCTGACACCCTGTTGGTCAGGGTGTTGGAAGCAGTCTAAAAGTAAGTCCTCCTGGAGAGGCAGATTTGGTTCTGTTGGAGTAGAGATGATCCTGTAGAAAAGGGTCCAGTGATGGTGAGAAGGGGTCCAGTCTTCCTCCAGGGAATCGGGTGAGAAGCTAGATGCTTTTGCGTTTCTGTGTCTCAGTTTTATCCAGGTAGGAAATGGTTGGCTCCCTGCCACTGCCAGGGGGGATGTGGTGCAACTCACAATAGGATGATGGAATGTGGATGTAGGGCTTTGGGGAGGGTATAGTTTGGGGAAGTGTTAATGGCCCACTAGCAGAAAAATATCCTCCTGAAGGGACGACCAGCTGTGAAAGAGATAAGAACAATGTCCCACCTGGTTTTAAGAGTTGGCCCATTATCAGAAGGCATCCGCTGCTCTCCCCTCCAGAGTTACAAGAGATAAAAACATCTTCCCGACTGCTTTTAAGAAAGGAAATAGAATACATACCCCTGGCTCCATAACCCATGACAGTAAGTAAGGTTTGTAAGCAATAAAACATATACTCAGGTATACTGTAAACAAATATTAACAAAAAGAGCCATCCCTAGCTCTCTCAGCTAGATATTTCTATACATAACTTCTCAGTAGGTTCAAATTGTACTCTAGTATTTACAGTCTAGAAGAATTTATTGCTCTGAGATCAGCAAGTTTTATTAGCACTCCGTTGCAGTGCTGGACACCAACACTAAACCATCAGTACCTTCAACTGGAACAATTACATTTTGCTTTAAATATATCTCAATTCACACATACAGAAAACATCACTGAGAGCAATATCACGCTCTCTTCTGATGAGCCATAAAATTATTTGTTATTCACAAATACTTTTGTTAAAAGTCATGTTTAAAGCAATTTTAAAAATCTGTTCAAGTTTGTAGGGTCTCTGTATTATGAATATACTGGCTTACCTTGAACATGCTACTAATTTGTAGGAGCAAAGGAACAATGTCATGCATCCCCTCCCTTGTCCCTTTTTTATTCTTACCCCTTAATAAAATGAGATGAAACAAATAAATGCAGCCAATTTTCATGACTGACTCCAAAAATTGGACTAGTAACAAAGATAAGTTGTCTATGGAGTTTACAAGAGACATTAGTAGCATAACACAGTCAAAATGCAGAGATCCATATTATAATTTATGACCTGAAATTGTTTTCATTAAGTTACTTACACTAACATTTCTCTGCATAATATTTTTCAAAAATAAAACGTAATCAAAACAATGCTGATGTTTTATAAGCAAACCACTTTCTGGTCCCAGCTTCTACAATCAGGCTAAGAAGCATCTTACCAGCCATTTGCGCTTACAAGAACACAATTTTCTATCTCATTAAATGGTGAAAGAATTAATGACAATGACCATGACAGTCACATTTCATCACCTTGTTTTGTGAGCTCTCTTTCCTTTATATAAAAATTGTTGTTGTGCTAGATAAACCATTTAACACCATGTCCTTCATTAGCACAGAATGAAAAATGAAACAGAGAAGATAGTCTCCATCCTGTTCACAGCAGGCAACTGCCTAGAGTAAAAAAAAAAAAAGCTATGATCACAAAAGCAGGTATTAAATGTCAATTTTAGCAGAGCCAGAAGGCAAGCTGGAAGCTGGAGACAGTCCATCTAGGACAGGGCAGGGCACAGGTGGGATAACTTCCCGTACTGCTGCCCAGGGTACATATGTTCTCTGGGTACAGGATCCAGCAACACTGTCAATCTGGCACCTCAGAGGAGCCCTTAGTTCTCTTGCACAAGTATTTAAAAAGAGTTTGCTGTTTTCATGATAAAAATCTTTTTCTCATATATTCCATTTATATTATGCCCTTTTGCCAGATAATTTTCAAGTGCTTAATATTAATTAGCTCTCAAAAGGCATATTTAAAGAATAGACAATCATTTCATCCACACTTCTATCCTCTGTGGCACTATGTGGTGCCAACAACATGACAGCTACTTAAAAAGCAAAATATAATAATGGAGAACGTAAAGCTGCTGAGGGTAAATTTTCTTAAGCTTGAATTTTCAAAGCCTAGTCAAGGCCCCAGCTGAGCTCCTGTGGGCTTCTTTGAAGCTTCTAGCTTTCCTAATCAACCCAAGGATCATTTTTCAAAGAAATATGAAAATCTCAATATTATTAAACCCTATTAAGCACATACCTTTGCCCCATCCTGGCTTTATTTTGTTATTTGGGTGTTTTTTGAAGTTTCTGTGCAGTACTTATAGGCGTTTTTTGTTCTCTGTGAATTATTTTGCACTCTCCTACTTTCTAGAAGGATATCCTATTACTATATCTCAGACTTAAAGGTATGTTTTCTATTGACCTTCACGTAAAATTCAAAGTATGAAATTAAGATCATACACAAAACCAGGATGGAATAAGAATAGTGAAAGAAACAATTATGAGACTATATTTCTAAACATCTGAAAATAGCCAGACAACAACTGGCAGGTAAGCTATAAGTAATATTGCACAGTTGATTTGCATTTTAAAGACTTAATGTACTAACAATGATAATAATCTATAGTTATTTGCTTTTGAGATATTTTTATTGTTCATCTGCACTATTTATGATACATTTATTCCACTTTTTTCAATGGCAACACTGCAGGCTCCAGGTCAAGCACTAGGAAGCACATTGGAGGAGCAAGAAAAAAGGATTTCAGAATTTTGTCAGAACAGCAAAATACTATTTTAAAATATCTACTATGGATATTGAGATGGCATAGATAAATTATCTGTAATGAAAGAAGTAGCTGATGCTAATAACCGAGCTAAATTGGTAAAATAACCAATTAAAATGTCATCTTTAATTAAAATGCCAATTAGAGCAAAGGGTTATTAAGTACATGTCAGTCACTAAAACTGATGAATCCTAATTCTTTTACAGGATGTCTTTTCTTTAGCCTCCCTGAACAGCAAGAGCTCTTACCCAAAATAAAGCCAAACTCTCATTTCCTTTTTTTAACACACATTGCATTCAAACTATTCCAAAAATAAAAAATAATAGTGCTACAACACAAAAACAAATTAACCAGCTCTTAAGACAAAGAGATAGCCAATCAAAAAAAAAAAAAAAAAAAAAAAAAAGGTGAAAAAAATGCCGGGCGAAAAAAAAAAGGAAGGGCAAATAAGGTAGCCTGAGGGTAGCTTGGTATCGCAGCTGATATGAAATGCAGATCCTTCTTCCCATCCCCCCACCTCTGGAAGTAAGCCTTCTCCAGATTTCAAAGCTTGTATTATGAGGAGCCAATAAAACATTATAATCTGTTAATGCCTGTTACCACTGATTCACAGAACTTCCTTTCTCTTCAATTAACCCACATCACATGGATCACCAGGGTTTACTAGACAGTGCATGAGGATGGGGATTACACTACAATTGACATAAAATAATAACAAAAGCACTAGAAACAGAGCAATAATATCTCCAACAACCCCTGTAATTGGAGCCGAGATATTGTAATGACAGATCTATTAGCACTAGGTCAGTGGGCAAACATCTGGGTTTCAAGCCTGCAAAGTGGCAGTTTTCTGGCCTGACCAAAAACCTATTATTCTGTGTTTTCTTCCCTGTTTAGCTCAGTGGATTTTACATTAAGACAGCATCATTATTTTGGTATCTCAGTATTGCTGCATTCAATCACATCAAGAAATAATAAATCCATGCATATAAAGTAGTCTACCAACTGGATATCATGCTGCCTTCCTTTTATCTCTTCAAAACCAAAATTTAGCAAAAAGGAACATAACTCAATGAAACTTCATTCACAATCTGAAAACAGGCTTCCAAATCTAGAAATTGGCAGCTAAATGAACAAATATGCACATATACATAATTATTTTGCTTCAATGTGCCCACTTCTTTGGTTTCATCTCAGTCTAGCCTTCCCTGCTTTGCCACCAACACTCCCTTACACTTGTTTAATTTAAAGATCTCTTCAGAAAATGCAATTTATTTAATGAATATGTGAGCCAGCTAATCTGTTCCCAGCCTAATCAGCCTTAGCTTCTACAGTTTTACCTTCCAGGGTAAACCTTAACTCTTTCTACTGTACTATACTAAAATGAAGGATTAGATGACTCAAACTGTCTCTATATATTCTCATGAACCATGAAAACAAAACAAATGAAACAACACACTCAGTGCCTATTCATCACCTTTATTTACAGTTTCTTTCTATTCTATAAATTCCTTTCATTACCATGCTATATTTCTAATACACAATATTAGAAAACTCATAAATCTCACACTCCTAAAGGTGTTGGAGTTTTTGTTGTTGTTTTTGTAGGCTTTTTTTAACTAAACAAATTTTAGAATGCCATTACACTTAGAATTTCATTACACTTCTGCTTAAGGAGAACACAACCTCATTCCAGTCTGTTAGGAATTACTGAGAGACAGTACCACCTTCCTCATCAAAATCTCCAGAGTCATCACTGATAGTGCTGTAACACATTTATTATGCCTTCTTCCATATTGCCTGTTGACATTCAATCTGCCCTTTGAGGATGAAATATGCGAACTGTAGAGGCAGAATTATGAGGTTCATATTCCACTTATTTTGACCTCCTGAAATTCAGCCACAAAGTCTGTGTGATGCACTCCTACACTCCAGCCAGGCCATCGAACATCAGACTGGTTTTATAACACAATATTTGCAGGAAAATGAATAAGAAAAGGGAGATCAAAAAGCAGTCTGAAACTTATTACTAAAACTTCAGAAAATTGCCTTTCTGAAAGGTTCATAAATTAGTAACTGATCACAGAATCAGCTAGGTTGAAAAAGACTTTTGAGATTACTGAATCCAACCAATGACCTTACACCACATTGGTAACCAGACCATGGCACTGAATGCCACATCCAGTCTTTCCTTATACACCTCCAGGGATGGTAACTCCACCACCTCCCTGGGCAGCCCATTCCAATGCCCAATCACTCTTTCTGTAAAGAATTTCTTACTAATGTCCAACCTAAAACTCCAGTAGTGCAGCTTAGGCCTGTGTGCTCTTGTCCTCTTGCTGATTGCGTGGGAGAGGTGACTGACCTGGTGACTGACTTACATAGAGTTGTAGAGAGAGATAGGATCTCCCCTGAGTGTCATCTTCTCAACTCAATTGTATTATCTTTGCCACTGACTTGCTTTAACAGATATTTTCTAACCACCATAACAGCTGCCTTAACTTGTTTCTATATTCACTTAGTGGAACCATTGTACTTTGCAGCATGTGATCCACGGGGTTACACTGAAAGTTCAAAAATTGGCTGAAAATATCCCAAACATGTTAATCAGTTCACAACACTGAAAATGGTCCTTTCAAAACTACAGTCACTTCAAAACAAATGCTTAGAATTTTGCCATTCCTAAATTAGAGGGTAAATCTTCCATTGTAGCCCACCACAAGCAGAGAAAAAGGTAAAAGTCACATTTATGCTCAGTGCATTGGCCACAACAGACCTTTAAATGAAAATTAAAGCAGTTCAGAGACTGTTCTCATTTACACTCAACTCTATGTAATTCAAAAAAGCCTGGTTATCATCTGAGGAATGGCAAAGTAGAGGCATAGTTCAGCACGAAGTTCTGTTCTGTGAAAATTTCTTTCCAAATCAAGACATGACAGGAGATGAGAGAGAGCTATAAAGAAATCCTCAAGAAACACCCAACTCTGGAAAGCAGAGTAGAACTGGACTTGCGACTTACTATGCTATGCTACACTATACTATGCTACATTATGCTCTACATCCATAATATTTATTGCCAGGTAGAGGTCTCTTGATATTTTGATTCTTTAGGAGAATAAATCATAATGACTCAGTGATGAGTAAACTGAATATCGGTAACTGAGAATATTTATTTGTAATGAAAGAATAATTTTTAATTACTGAAACAGGGAGAATGAAACTTAAAAACCACTCATCTCTGACTTCATAAGGTAGTGTAAGTGTAAATATACTTCCATTGGATTATTTTGGCCTACTCTGTAGTGAGAACAGACAAGCTGTTTAAGATCAGAAAGTTTTCAGTATCTAATAGAATGTAGAGGAAGTACATCAAAGCAGACTGCAATGGCTAAATAAAACTTCAGTACATCAGAAACTTCACAAGGAAAGAAAGCAAACAAGCGGCATCAGCAGAAATAGATGATCAAGAACAGAGACATCTAGAAGCACAACATTAAAAACAAACAAACAAACAAACACCCTCAAAAAACCAAACCACAAAAATCCCCACACTAAACCCCAAAAGTTCAAGCTCTTTACTACTGGGCATCCTTTATTTTACTGACTTTAGAAGTATCTTTTTAAAATACCTGCCCTTGGTTTCCAATAAATCAACTGATCCATCATTTGCTGAGTTATTATACAGATCTTCCTAGCAGAAAACCAATAGTCTGAGTTATAACTGAAGCAAGAGTTACCAGAATTATGTTTTAAAAACTTAATTAATCCATCTATGACCAGTAGGCTTGCTTAAATATAGACTCTATAGGTGGCCTTGAAAAAGACTATGTTAATTAATAACATTCTCTCTCTGGATTATTAAATTTTCAGATCTAACAAAAGCAAACAGAACTGGCAGAAGAGTTTGCATCTTAAATTGGCCAAATGAAGCACAACACACTGAGAGGAAGATGAAATAATACAGCTTCTGACAGTGAAGTAGTGATTGCACCAAAACATGAAATGAAGAGAATTATACTGTAAAACTGTAATTTTTTTATTATCTTGGAGTATCTTCTATAACAAATTCAGGGGCACGTGCTACAGATAAAGTCATTGAATATATGTATTAAATATAATTTGCTTCATTCTGAAATACTGCTTCTTCAGAAAAGGTGAGAAATACACTATTAGGATGATTTGACAGTCTTGTTTATTACTGCATGGAAAACTATTCAACCCTGACCTCACGAGTTGTAGTCCATCCCTGGGAAACAAGATTTTCCCATTCTGTCCTCTGCTCATGAAGAGAATTTCATTTCATCACCAGGACCTGTTCACCTGTACAGAACAGATTACTTTTCCAGCAAAAAGACTAGACTTGATCCTCTAAGTCTCTAATGCCATCCAACTCTCTTGTAAGCCATTTTATCTTCATCATGCAGCTATGCTTGCTGAACATCCATCAACATGAATTTTTAAAGGCCTAACATATGTAAAGACTCATTGCTCTATTTGCCTTTGTCAATGCACACAGCTGAGGACAGGTTACCTTTCAAGAAAAGCTCAGAAAAAAGATACCAAAATCTTTGCCCATCAGTTTTTAGTTTGAGTTACTGCTTGAAAGGCTTTATACCTATTACCAGGTCACATGGTGTATTATCTTAGCACAGGACTGATCATTTTGAAGCACACAAATTTCTTTTCCTATCATTACATTGCTATTGCCACTACTCAATGACATGGCATTTGTCTACCGCCCAAGCACGCAGTGCTACTGCCACAGCACATCTGGACGTAGTCAGTGATGTCCTGTTTATCAGTCTCCTCATGCTTCAGGAAACAGAAAAACACCACACATCTGATAGAGCTGTTTATGATCCTCATTTGTCTGAAAACAGAGGACAAGGGGCCATCTCAGTAGAAAGATTATTCCAGAAACAAGTACCCACAGAAAAAAGATGAAAGTTTCCTCCAGCACCTCATATATTTTCATATCAGAGTGGTATCTTTTCCTTGATACTGCCAAAAACCTTCTTTAGGAAAATATGTAAAATTACTTTGTTTTCAGTTGGTGATAAGCCTTATCAGAAACTCCTACCAGCCTAAGCTCTGCACAAGAGCATACACATCTATCCTGTACCTCTCAGACTCTGTGAGCTGTTCACACTGATGTGTCTTTCCATACCCTCCCCACAGCTTCTGTCCTTCAGAAGCCCATGTGCCAACCTGGACCACGCACAGCATATTTATACTTTTCCTCCTTGGAGAGTCCTAATGTTACTAATTACTTTTCTCAAAGCAGTTTTTATTAGACACTACAACAAATAGTGTTTTCTCAAAGAGCCTGCTGAAGATAAACATCCCAGGGACTCCAACATCTAGATCAATTTGACAAAACCATCCTGGAAAACTTAATTTGATTATAAATTCTAAGGTCACAGGAAGAAGGGTCATTTAGCATGAAGTAACTGAAATACTTACATAGCTGAAAAATTAAGCAGCACAATGCACAACACAGAGCCTGAAGGACTGGTATTGTTTAGTCCTGACACATGACTCATAGCCTTAAGAGCAGTTATGTGCAAAACTGAATTAAGTTTTTTCAACATTTTTACTCCTGCAACGGTAAAAGCTCCAAAACAAACAGAAGAACAGAAAATCAAACCCTGCCACATGACCACAGGCAGCAGTTCAACAGTTTGCCTGACACAACTCAGCATGTCCAAGACTGTCTCCATTCTCCCCATGAGGGCATCTAAGGACTGCTCTCTGCTGCCAGCACCAGTCCTATGACTACACTGATGAATCACAGAGTCTCTTCTCATGATGTGCAAAATCTCTATTGCTTGGCTCTGAGTATGGAGTAAATCTGCTCTTTGGATAGAGTACCCAGCCCCAGGCTGGAATGAGAAGGGTTTGTCCATTTGGGATCCTGATTATAGTAAACACAAAATTCAGCTTCCAAAAAGTAGCTCATCCCTAACAAAAGGCCACCGTTTTGTTTGCAGGTTATAAGTTCACCACTACATTCCCCTGTGTCACAACCAGGACCATTAGCAGCATTTCTCTTCCATCCTTTCTGCAATATCATTCTCTTGGGAAATTAATTAAAAGCCTACACAGAGACTTGCATTTCAATCTGGACAGTTTCCCTCCCTCCTCCTCCACCCCCATCTCCACTGTGGACATATGATAAAATTAAAGAGAATTATTTTGAAGGGAATTCAGATGTTATGCAGTATCCCAAATGTTTATACATTTCAGAATATCATCATATAACAATTCATTCTTCACTAGTTCCAGTGGGAGAAATTACAAGGAACACACTACTAGTATCAGAAGCTTATTAAATATAAATAACAAAGAAAACGAAGAAAAAGACAGTTGAGCATTGCCACAAACATTTGGAAAATTACTGGTAACAATGAAGTCGTGTTACCAGGACAGAGTTGTGTCTTCTCATAGCATATATTCATTTAACAGGTAAAGAGCAGCCTGTGACCATTGACTCATGAATCAAGAAGCTTGTAATACATCACAAAGTTGTAAACAATGGCATTATACCACAGACTAGTAAAAAGGTTATTCATTTACAGCTCGTAACACACTGGTTGTTTGATGATTCATAGCTCCAATGGAGAAGAACACATCTATTTATATATACAAGATATCAATACTTCAAAATTCTTACTAATGTGAAGTGAACTATCTGAGAATAACACTTAGATATTCTTTTCATTTCAGATAAGCATAAAACTGCATTTATGTACGCAGAGCTGGTCTCATATCTGGGTAAACCAGCACATTTTCACATGATCTCTACTGGGGAAGAATCCAACAACAAAAGTGAAAACAAAATTCCCAAAAGAAAATTATATGTTTGCAGGAATGTCTTTCCAGATCCTCAGATTTATTAATAACACATTCTTAGCTATTACTGTATTTCCCTACCATCTAGACACATCAGCTCCAAGCTACAATTTGAAAAAAACACACTTTTCAATGTTATATTTCTATATAATTAAGCATATAAACGATTTCTTATACTTTTATAAGAAACAATAAACAGCAATTACTCTCTGTGACAGTGACTGCTGTCATTCAAAAATAAAAGTCTCTGTATGTTTACACATGTATTTGTAGGAAAGAGAAATGATAACTGGAGCTTTGGGAGGACTCCTTTTAGCGTTCATATGGGATATAGGGCATGAAAAATGACAAGCCTAACAACCAGCTGAAAATAAGGGCACAAACCAAATTCCATGTTTTTCTGCATTTCATATACCTGTAATGCCCCACTGCATGACAATTGCTTTAAAACATTCACTGTTCTCAAATAAGCATGAGAAAGTGCTAACAACCTCACTGCTGAAGTCTCAAGGAAAAGATGCCCCTCCCAAGTTCTGCTGTAATGTCTGCAGAGCAGCAGTGCAGTCTCCCACATCACCTAAACGTTTGCCATTCATGCACCAGATTTGCCAGCTTTTAATCTGCAGCTGCTGAACAAAACAGGGCACTGAGATTGAGTGTGACAATTCACTGAGAACAGTGTGACAAACAAGACTGAAGCTAATGAGGAACACAGTGCTTATGAGGTGTTCCTGCTGTCCACCAGCACAACATGTGCTAAGGCCAGGGTCTTTTCTGGTCTACAGTTTTGCAAGAGTGGAGTTAGACTAAAACAAGAAATACAACTCCTCTCCAGATACATTATACATACTACTTGGTTTCTCTACCTTCACATTGCTATAGGGACATATCTGGCATTAATAATATTTCTGAGGCTTTGTCTTATTTTCCCTGTAGGCTTTTTTATTTATATATTTACATTTAAAAAAATGTTGCTAAGGAGCAGACAGGAAAAGGCTTCTTGCACAGAAAAGATGATGTTGCAAAGAAATGTTTAGTCTGCATGAAAAATGGAAGAATACTTCTTAGGAATCCTTAAGGCAAAAATCAGGAAAGTGGGCTAAAGAGAAGGCACACATGCATATCTCAGCATGTATTTCTGCTGATTAAAGAATATTCTTCTTATTAGGAAATAACTTAAAAGTTCCTGAATCTTATAATAGTATTTAGCTCTATACTTACACTGATGCAACTTTCCCCGAGCTAAACTAGTGCTCTCAAATGAGAGCAAAAAAAAATCATTTTGTTATCATGAGAATCAGTTACTCTTAACATGGCTCAGCAGTTCTTGATGTGTTACTTCACCTGCAGAATATCTGAAGTCAAACAGTTCTAGCAAGTGCTGCACTACATAAATGAACAAGAATTGGGACAAAAGCAATTATAGAAAGTTGAATTTTACAGAAGAGTGAAAATCTTACATTAAGAAATTTGAATCTGAGCAATTTTATGAATCTTCCAGCAAAAATCTGATATTTGTTTTGGTATGCTTTTGCTTCAAGTTCTGAAAAGTTATTTCTTTCTTGACTCAATGGTTTCTTGGCTTGATTTTTGATCATTCTTTATCACAAGTAATTTTTATGATAGCATTTATTTGTAAACAATTGTATATTTGCTAGAAGCAGCAAGGATTTGTATAGAAGAAAAAATAGCCAGCTGCAAGAAAACTTCATATGAATTTGCTTTTATCATGAAAATAAAAATAAGCCATTCCCCAACAGGCAAACAACACAGTGAAAATTAAGAAGTTGAAACACTTATATCTTCTTTTCATACAGATGAAAAAAATACATTATTTGGGTTTTTCTCTAGCTCAAAGATATAAAACATTAAATTTCACTGCTAAATATGTATTTGCTCTCACAGTTGTTACTACCTTCAGCTTCTGCATCACATACAGAAGTGTTAATATGTCAAAAGTGGATCTATAAATTCACAAAAAATTCTGGAAGTGAAAAATCAGACACAGTGGAAAACCGGGAACATATCTTTATCAGGTATTTTAATCAAGATAATAATTTTCTTTAACACTAGAATTCCATTATGTGACTTAGAAAACATTTAACTACATTAAGAAAATATGAAAAATCTGGGAGAAGAGACCTGACAAGAAGAAATAAGTAACTGCTACGTGACAAAAAATGAGGAAACAGTCATCAGTGGCAAAATATTATACCATTGTGATTTGTGAAGTCAACTTCATTGTGCTTGTTGCATCTAAACAATTGCTAGACTAAAGAAAAAATAAAATTACAAAGCCTAATTCTCAGTGAATGTGACTTCTAGGTACGTGGCAGGTACACAAATAACTTTAGAGATGAGCTTACAATCCCAAACATAATTACATACCTTTTGACTCCAAGTTGAAATATTAGCTATTTATATAAATTTAGGTATATCAATAAGCTTCTTGGTTTTGAGGGACTTCCACTTTATCCCTTAGAATAATGCTATTATGGCTGAATTTCTTCCTGCCCCCTTAAGGGATGGAAGTTGTTGGCAGGAGACCAGACTTGCACCTGAAATTTGATGCGAAAATTTAGTCTGCAAAACTCCTAACAGAGAGGAGAGGAAAAAAAAAAAAAAA
>VWYO01012530.1:779004-794798 GCA_013400275.1 Rhadina sibilatrix | reverse complement strand
AAAAAAGCCAAACACCGCCACAGACCAACCCCCAAAAAACCAAAACAACAACAACCAACTGTGGACATCTGTCACGAACCAAAGTCCTCCCTAGCAATAATTCCTTGCAAAAATGTATGCACTCACTGCAGCAAACTTTGCATTCATAAACAATTCCATTCATTGTCCAGCTACAAGATGTTAGATCCCACCACCCAAGGAGCAGAACAGACAACAGTTTCCTGGTGTGTCCTGACACAAGCAAAGAGTTCAAAGTCCATTTCTCTTCTATTAAATAAAAAAACATTTTTCTGAAGGGCACAGCAGCTGATTATCAAACTTTTCCAAGAAGACGAATCATGATTGAAATTTAAAAAGCTCATTTAAGAGAAAGTGTCCACACTGAAAGACAGACATAATGCACATAGGGCAACCTTGGAGCTCAGACTGGCTACCACTCAACACCAGACAAAGCTACCTAACCCTGAAAAGCACAGATACATGCAAAAGTGGAATTTCTCTCTGCACTTCCATAGTCAGAGACTGGATGGGATCACAAAGCTGACAGTACTGATTCAATCAGAGAGGCAACTCCCAGGACAAACATACAGCAGATGGCTGGAACAGTAACATCCATGCTGCATTCATTCACCCCTCTATTATTCATCCTGAAGTCCCTCTTGACTAAACTGTAATTTTCAGGAAATTACAATGATCATGGTAGGTAAATGAACAAAAATTAAGCCTAATGCAAATGAAGTTCATCCACAAAATATGACTCATGCTGGAGCCATGTTTTTTTTAAAAAACAGAAAATGCAACTGATCTGTTTCTGTATGCAGATGTAAGTAGATACATAAATATACAAGCACTACAATTGCACAAATAAAATTTTGCATGTTATGGTGGCTCTGTACAAAATAGGGCCCATCGCTTGCATTCTATTCTTCTCAAAAATAACCCTTTGGTTGATAGAACTATAATTAGGAGCTGAAGGTTTGTTATTCTGTCAGTTGAAAGAATTGATCTGCAATGAAGCTTAAAAAAAGAATGTGAAAAGGGTCTTAAGCAACCAATCTTCAGGGGACTTTGTAGCCAGCAAAACACCTTTCACAGGAGTGAAGTATTCTGACGTCTGCAAACAGAAATTTCTTTAAAACTAAGCATATGTTAAAGAAAAGTGAAAGCACTGTTATATGTAATAAAAACCAATTGCAGTCTAGTTCAAGAGTTCCCTTTCATGGAGCAGGGAAGGAAAACATCTTTTGTATGAGGACATTATTAAATCACTCAACTTTAATTGCATATGAACTACAACAATAGAATGTATTTTGATAGTAAGGCTATGTACATATAGGGCAAACCACAGTCTAATAAAAAGAGCAAAGCAAAGAGGCTGATAAATCATCAAGTCGATCATTCTGCCTGTGTGTAGAGTGACTATTCTCTCTGACACATTTTCAAGTGCCCTATTTATTCAACGAAAAGATTATGCAAGAGCCTGACATGTATCAAATGCTGTGACAGACAGCCAGGCAGACACACATATTACTAAGCCCTGTTGCAAAGCCACAATTTGTGGCAGAACCCAATGCTAATCTAACCTCTGTCATTTCAGCAGACACAGAAACTGATCACAATTATTACTGCGATACATTCAGGTTTGCTTATTCAGCCTTTCCTCCAGAAAGTCCAATCCTTTTTGTGCTGTGGAACTGCATCTTTGAACAGTTGCTTGAATTAACATGGGGAGACTGACAAAAATACAGCTCTTCCTTCAGTTTTTAAACTGAAACAAGACCATGAAGTAACATAGTGAGAAAACAACTGCTACAGAGCTATCTTCCAAATGAAATAATCAATGAAAAAAGAAAATATGAGAAAAAAATCTCAGAAACAACTCTGATTCTCTTTGAGCATGTTTTATAGATTTTCCGTAAACAGAATATCATATGGAGCACCAAACTAATTCTACTTTTTCAAAAAATTAAAGAATTATCTTCTGCTTCTAGCAAACATTACTCTTGTTCTTATTTAGTTTATCTGTATGAAAGAGAAACAAACAAAAGTCTATATCTAACTAGAAAAAGGCAGGTGCCAACAAAAGCTGCATCACTGCAATACCAGCAAAACCAAACCTAGCATCCTCTCTCAAATTATCATTATTTATATAGGCTGGATAGTTAATAATGAAAAAGATACAGGAGAGACATAATAATAAGCATTGAAGACTTACCTGGACACAACCAAGGTCTAGTGACACCACAAAAACATGTATCAGCAGTTGTGAATTCATGCCATCAGATACTTGTAAAACATTTTCAAAAGTGCTTGGAATATGAACCTACATAGTGTAATTTTTCATGTACAAGCTTCCAGGAATTCTCTTAAGAACAAGTTACATGATATTTGGGAACAACTGTATTTTAGAATTCAGGATCTGAATTATGCACCATTTTACTTCCTAAGGATAGCTCTGGCTGAGAAAACCAAACTCATCAGGAAACTTGCATCAGGAGTAGATTAAGCTAGTATTCAAATTTGTGAATGGCTTGAGATATGAAGGATGTGAATGTTAGCTCCTAATTGTTTGGGCCTTTAAAACTTATTCCTATAGCTCACAGGTTCAAGACTGATGAATACTCTCTAAGTGTAAGTAGTTATTCATTTTATCTGCTACAACAACAACCAAAAAATAATTTGCTGTTCAATAGTTTTACAGGTGCTTGGGTGCAAGCATTTCCAATAAATGCAAGTTAAAACTGTATCTACGCAGCTTGATTCAAAGAAGTTGAAAGCCTGCAATTCTCAATGGCATTGGCAAGAAATGGCTTCTACTGAAATCCCCAAAATCTCTCTACTTCATTCTGGGATAATATTTTCTCCAGTGGTCTGGAGAACATCTACTACAATGCTTTTCTGGTTAAGAGAATATTATTCTATATTTTTTCTGTAGTACTGCCATGAAGTTCTAGTCAAGACCATGATTTCCTGGACTAAGTGCTACATAATCAAGTGCTAAGTCTCCTTTCTGAGAATTTTAGCAGTATTCAGTAAATCATGGACAAATCCACTCTATGCCTGGTAATCTTATCCATGCTCCTATTCATCACCACAGGCTACTTAAGACATTCATTTACAGGGAGAACCAGATTTGCAGAAATTTACAAGTATCTAATCACACAAAACACTTTGTTCACATTTCAGCATCCTGCTACTTCTCAAGTCTCCAGCGCATTTCAGTTTCTCCTGTCAAAGTTTGCAAGTCCTTTTACATATCAATAATTTCTAGCCCTCACAGGATCCAAAAAAACATAAAACACTTCTCTAAGGTAGCCTCAGTTCTGAGGGAAGTTCCAGAAGACAACCAAGTCCCTAGAATTCGCAAACTCTGAATCAGGTTGTATTCATCCAGCACTGATATCCAAAAGTAGCCGGGGGAAATAAGAAAAGCATATGTCTGTGTCCTGCTGAGCCCAGCTTTCAGCTTGGATGTAGCAGACAAAGGTACAATTCCCCGTTCTGCCTGACTTGGAACATATGCACTAGAAATGCTACAGAATTTATGATTCTGCATAGAAATGAGGGTTCTGCTTGTTTCATCTCCCACAGAGCATGAAAAAATCTAAAAATAGAGCAACTGAGTAAATCATACAGATTGATTTTAGCAAAGACAGACTTAACTCCATCAAAGCTTTTTAGGAGAATTCCAAGACAGGAAAAAACTGCTTTCATATTAATCAAAGCAGACTGAGTGACCCAGGAAGAAAGGATCAGGCAAGGGGGAAAAGTTAAACTGCCAGCAAAATTGAAATCTGAAAAAGTGCTTGTACACAAGACAGCAAATAGTGACATTAAAAAATTCCCTTAAATTCTTAAGGTTTTTTTTTTCTCCTCCTATTAAGTAGCCCAATATTGAAGTGCTTAGTTATAGTTCTGTGTGTGAAATAACAGGATAACAGCCATCCATCTACACTGCCACCTGACAGTCCTCAGTACAAGCCAGTACACCCCTCAAAACACAAATACAGGATATTTAGATGTTCCTATACCCTTTCATGAGTCATTTCTTGCATGACTGACTTTAGTACTAGATTACCGTGACTCTTTCACAATCATCATTTGCTGTTGTCAGACTGGATTCAACAAATTATTACTAATACTGCTAACAGAGACAGAGAATAAAGAACACGGGAGAATAGTTTAACCACTCCTGATAACATTCCTCTTTATGGAAGACAAGAACAAAAAGCATAGACTTTTTAAGCTTTCAAAACCAAAAATGACTGAATTTTAGAAGTGCCAATACCTGATTAGTGGCAGCTGATATCTCCTTACCAAGCAGTGCTCCAAGACAGCAGAATGAAGACGCACTGATCTTCACAGACAGTGTGGGTGCCGCTTCTGTGCCAAAATCCACTCCCAGCACGGCCTACATGAATGCTGCTTCATCCTATGCTTTTTCCATCAATGGCCTATTTCATAAAAGTCTTATGACCTCATAGCTTCTTTTTTAAAATATGGCTATAGTCCCCAGAATAAATTCCACACAAACAGATTAATTACTCTGAAATATTGCATTTTACCCAAAGCTAAGAAAAGCCCAAATTTAGTACACAAGATCACGTTAAAAATTACTTCCTAAAGCTAGAGGCTAACAATACAGCTCTCAACTTGGTAATATGGGGGGTATCTAAAAATGAGAGAAAAAATGTTCAATTTTCAAATATCTTCTTATGTAGTCATGTAATTTTAACAAAGTAAGCCAGNACAGGGGGACAGGACATGACCAAAAATTGCCAAACAAACAAACCTTGGTTTGAATAAATAAGGCAAATAAGACTCAAAAGCTAGCTGATTAACAGACCTCAATGTGGATTCATGACCTATATTTAAAAAGGTTACAGCTAACCTTTTTGGACCATAGAATCATTATGGTTGACAAAGACCTCTAACATCATGGAGTCCTATGATTAACCCAGCACTATCAAACCCACCAGTAATTCATGCCTCTGAGCACCACATCTACATGTCTTTTGAACATTTCCAGGTATGGTGACTCAACCACTTGCCTGGATAGCCTANTGCCAAAATCCACTCCCAGCACGGCCTACATGAATGCTGCTTCATCCTATGCTTTTTCCATCAATGGCCTATTTCATAAAAGTCTTATGACCTCATAGCTTCTTTTTTAAAATATGGCTATAGTCCCCAGAATAAATTCCACACAAACAGTTTAATTACTCTGAAATATTGCATTTTACCCAAAGCTAAGAAAAGCCCAAATTTAGTACACAAGATCACGTTAAAAATTACTTCCTAAAGCTAGAGGCTAACAATACAGCTCTCAACTTGGTAATATGGGGGGTATCTAAAAATGAGAGAAAAAATGTTCAATTTTCAAATATCTTCTTATGTAGTCATGTAATTTTAACAAAGTAAGCCAGTAAATATATTTTCTTTTAATCACGGTGTATTACTAGAAAAAGCTATGTCTCCTTGCTTCATACCTCTGGACAGCAACTCATTTCCTTCATTATAGTATTGCTGTTCATACACAAGATGAATATATTTCACTAGATTCTCCATTTCAGATACAGATCCATTGTGAACTGAGCAGAAAGTTTCCCTAATTAAAACACATTCTGAGCCAGCTGCAACAGTTCAGAAATGGCACAGTGAAAATCTAAATAATAAAAATATATTTCATTGGGCAAAATAACTCAAATTTTCCTGCACTACAGCCAGGCAAGAGAAAGTATAAGAGCACTTGGCTGTGACCAACAGCACCTAAGATAACAACAATAATGGTTTATGNATGGTGACTCAACCACTTGCCTGGATAGCCTATTCCAATGTTTGACCAGCCTTTAGGTGAAGAAATTTATCCTAAAATGCAGTATAAACCTCCCCTGTTGCGACTAGAGGCCATTTCCTTTTGTCCTATTGCTTGTTAACTGGGAGAAAAGACTGACCCCTACCTGGCTACAGCCTCTTCAGGTAGGTGTAGAGAGCCCTACTCAGCCTCCTTTTTTGCCTGGTTAAACAATTCTACCTCCTTCAGCCACTCTACATAAGACTTGTACTCCAGACCATTCAATAGCTTTTTTTATCCATCTCTGGACAAAATCCAGGTTTTTAACTTCAAATTGTTGTCTAGTTACAAGATGAGACAAAGAGAAAAGAGAAAAGAGAAAAGAGAAAAGAGAAAAGAGAAAAGAGAAAAGAGAAAAGAGAAAAGAGAGAAAAAAGAGAAAAAAGAGAGAAAAGAGAAAAAAGAAAAGAGAGAAAAGAGAAAAGAGAAAAGAGAGAAAAGAGAAAAGAGAAAAAAGAAAAAAGAGAAAAGAGAAAAGAGAAAAGAGAAAAGAGAAAAGAGAAAAGAGAAAAGAAAGAGGAAAGTAGTTCCTGCTGCCATTCCATGCACTGACAGCAGTCCGGCCAGCACCTGCTTCTGAGGATGCCACAGAGCTGAGCAGTGAGACTGCTGAGCAATCCAGAAACACCCCATAATCGCTGAGGGTAGGAGCTGTGCACACGTACACACCAGACCCTGGCATTGGTGAGGACACTGTAAGTGTGTAAGCTGTCACACTCACACCAATGCCCAGCAAGACACAGGCCTGCTGGGAAGGAGCTGTCCAGGCCCCAGGTCCCATCCTGCTTCACCTTGTGCTCCACATCTGCCATCTCTGTTTGCCAAGTCCTAGTCTTTGGTACCACTTTGCAAGACGCGGCTCTTGAGGAACAACTGCGCGCTGAAGGTGGAGGAGATGTCTAACATCAGCTGCTGCACAGTATGGGAAGGATGGGCAACGGGACACTGCACACCACTGAAATAATTGTTTCTTCCTCTCCATACCACCTTCTAAAAGCCTTCTGCAGCAAAATACAAAGGGTCATCCTGCTGCGCCTGACATGAGGAGAAGAGAATGAGAGGTGGGTGATGTCTGCCCTGAAAGCCCTTCTGCAAGGCATGGGTGTCACAGGAGTATGGGATCATCTGTTTCTTTTTCCTTCAGTAGTTCACAGAGAGCCTCCTGGCCACCACAAATGCTCCAATTGCATCTCTCCTTTCTGGCCAACATTCCTTATTTGTCTGACAGAACTACAAACCCCATGTTTTGTTTTCCAACTTTGACTGCAATTTTCCTCCCATTGTGCAGCATCCTAGTGGGCTCACTCCTGCTGGATTTGGATTTTTCACCTCTTTTGAGCTACGAGGGAGCAGGTAATCACCCTGCTTCCCTGTAGTCAAGGAACAGCAACAGGAATTAATCACATTCATTCTGTCAGTTCCTGATTTCTATTATATTAATGAGATCACAGTAAAGTCACATCTTACTCTGGTGGTTTGGCAATCATAACAGAAATGAAAATCCCTGCTTTTGAAATTGTGCAGAACTCTAAATTACCAAGTGAAATTACAAAAGTTGAAAATTACTTTTCGTAAAGGCACTTATCCTTGGAATGGTCTGAATCACTTAAATGGGGGTGGGGCGTGGTTTGAAGAATGTGAAATATGGGCAAAATAGCATTTATTCCTAATAAAGCTAGATTCCCCAGATAGAAGTGTTTCAGATAATTAGTTAGCATATGAATGTAAATAAAGTCCAAACTATAACAAATCTTTTAAGTGACTTTTGTTCATTTTTTTTTTATGTTTCTTCTGGGTTGTTGTTGTTTTATGTTAAGTTTCTTTCTGTGGGTTTTTTAAACCATAAAAAATGCTTGCTTTCAGTTTTGTTTACTTACTTTTCTAGTGGTTAGGCATTCAACATTATAGGCTACAAAGCTAACTAAGGCATACCCAGTGCCAATCCAGCTTTATCATTTCCTTACTGGGAGGAACTAGAGAACAATATAATCTCCACAGTAACAGACATTCAGGGATAGTTGTTTGGCCTGGCGAATGCCATGAAAAGTAGCTAAGAACTATTGTTCACTTTGACCATAATTTTGTTCAAAAGCAAAAATGCAGACAAATGTTTTAGTCACACCAGTGTAGCTTACAATATGTGGACCAAATGTTTGCTACATAAACATTTGATATTCTACATAAATCAAGTTAATCACATGCTGACAGGAATATCTGTTAATTTCACATTTTTGTTTGGCTGGATTTTTTTTCTCCTAAATTTCTTAAACTGCTATCTTAAGAAGCTTGACATATAGTTACAGGAAACAAAAGCAACATAATTGGAAAAATGAATCATGCATAAAAAACTCATTAGACCTCCATCTCCAAAAGGCTGAAAATAGGTGAAGATTTCTAATATGAATTACAGGCCACACACACACAAAAAAATGATTTTAGCCAATATATTTCATCTTGGTAACTTCAACTGTTACTAAAAGAAAACTCTGCAATAGCAGATGTTCTTGTAGATATGTATTTCACCTGGAGACATTTGTGTGTTTCTGTGCTTAAAACAGATGCATTGGATAGGAAAATTCTTGCTTTGGGACCTGCGCCAACTCACCTGCTCTTACTTCTGCAAGGACGCTAAAAAGTCTGGACAAATCATCTGCCAACCAAATCCAGACCCTCAGTAGATTTATCTACAATAAGAAGGAAAGTAACTCATGAAAGGAAATTCTGTTACCCAATATGGACAAAAAGGAATATGGAATAATTATGTTATATTTTGTTATAATTTTTCTTCAGCAAGTTACGTAGTTAGTAATGGAGACTCTCAAATAATGAGGTAAATAAGGGAGGGACCATTAGAATTGCCTTGTAAGTAGTCACTGAAATTCCCCAAAGGCAAATATTGCTAGAGAATCATCAGCTGTCAGAGGGTTAAGCATCAATTTAGGCCCAAAGTACAGCTACAAGTGCTTTAAATTCTAATAACTAAAGCAAACATTACTCATAAAAACTTGCCTTGAACAGAGTGACTTTTATTGTATGCTAACAACATACTTCAAGATACTTCCAGAACACAGAAATACAGTTGGAAATTTAACTTCAATAATCTTTTGAATGGATAATCTTTTACTGTACCTTAACCTTCCTGTCATAGGTTACAGTAAATCATGAAAACAATCCTTTCTGTACTTTTAAAAGGTAAGGCAGTATTCTGAACTAAAACACATAATGATTGTGCTAATGTACTACCTGGTAGTTTGGAGGGGGAAAAAAGAGGGTCTGAGATTAAGTCTTCATGGCTTTCTACTTCAAAATAGCAATCAGAATTCTGATGTAATATATAAGACAACCTTGATCAATATGTAATTCTAAGTTGAAATGGTGGTGGTAGGGTTCTGTTTTAAATAACACCAGAAGACCAGGGAGAAGGAGAAAAACCAAACAAATTTCAAATCCCTGGGAGTGTGGAATATATGTACATTTAATAATTTAATATTCAAAGATGAGACGTAGTTCAATACACTATTCTATAGAGAGATAAAAGGCAGTGACTGCAGAATCCTTTTTTCTTCCCTGTTTAGCTTCAAACTTTGACATAAAGATTATTATTCATTTAATTAAAATGTTTGGGATATTTCTGTGGTAAGTAATCTGTTTTGTGGGATTTCAACAGTGAGTATATGTGCTGTGATAGACCTATGTGCATTACCTATCCTGCAATACTAAACAGAAAGAATATTTAAAAATATAGTAAGTCTGCATTAACGTTTAATTTGAAAACACTAACAAATACAAATTTCATGGGTGAATTGGTTGGTACCACAGTCCCTGAGGCCAATTGCTATCTCCACTGCACAAGATGAAGTGCTCTGTACTGTAATTCTGTGTTAAAAGCTCTTGCAGAAATTCTGAATATTTTACTATTAAGCATGCAGCAGCAATATCTGGCATTTGAAAGAGATTGGCCAAAAAGCATAATTTTTTAATTCAAGAAAATTTTCCATGAATGGATCTTCTTTAGTTTATATGAAAGTTAGGAAATGGAATCTTGTGCCCCCAAAATATCTACATTGCTTAAAAGTTTGAAGCTGGCAGTAAGTCATTAAAACACAAATTAAGCTGAACCTTATTCAGTATATATCACTGCATCGAGGTCATACTTATTCTGTCCATTCACATTTTTTCTCAATTATCTTTAATTCTCAAAATAGACAATCAAACGTTGAGGAACTTGCCTTTATCCCACATCAGAAATCAAAATTCTCCCTGACAGAGGTAAAGAAAATAGATAATATTATTTCTCATTGATCACAGTCAATATGTAGAGTGAATGCCTTGGGACTTCTGCTGAAATTTTTGCTAGGCCCTCTCTCTGGTTAGACAGTTAGGTAAGTGTGTTGCCACAGCCAAAAAACATAACAATGCCAAGGGGAAAAACAAGCCTGAATATAATGTTCAACAACTGAAGTCATGGTAATTTCTAAAGACACTGTGCAAAGTATCTTGCAGTGAAGAGAAGAAACATCTGGTCATATCTCTTGCTGAGCTGTACAGCACACTCCTGTTCCGGAGCCAAGATGGGCAAAGGCAGCAGCTAGTTGAAGGGTCTCATCTCCAACCCTGGGGTGTGCAGGAACTTCCATAAGAAGATACAACGATAAGGACTGCTCAAGGAAAACTAAGTTGTTCGTGGCTAATTCTTCTAATGTCAATGCCACTCACTACAGAACTTTGGCAAAGACAAATTAGTCCAAAGTGAACGCGACTATGGAAATTTTACAGTTTTGCCGATGAAAACATCAGCTGTGCTCTTTCATGCACCATTCAAGTTTCACATCTAGTTTTCATAAAGACAAAACTTGTCTGCCTTCTCATTTCAGTTAACCTTTAATACATTTTTCACCTTTCTAAAGGGTGAAAGCATCATACTTATTTCTGAATAGGCATATCCAACAAGATTGTTAAAGAGCTGTTATGTCCTATTCAGGAAGCAGAAATAAATCCAAAGTAAGTGATCCTTTAGGAAGGAAAAAGACAAGGAAAAAACCTACTTTTTTAAAATGCAGATTTATGTTGCAAAGCGAGGAGGTTGGTTACAAATGTGATATGTCAATGATCCTGAAGAGTTACTTAAAGTACTTTTTTAGTCTAGCACTCAGGCTTAAAATATCAAAGTTGAACATAATTTTCCACACCAGACAGCTTTCCTTACCCTGGCTCATTATTTGATGCATTAGGATATGATATGGGTAGGCGCTGCAAGGTGACTTAGAGGCCTTTGTTAAATCACCATGGTTTTACCAAATTCCTAGATAAGAGAGTAATCTCATAAGAAGTAGTCTCCTGGGAAATCAAAACCACATTAGGCATCCTTTTCTTTGGGCATCTTTAACAATTGGTCAGGTTTGATCAGATGGCAGTGGGGAAAGTCTAAATTGCAGCAAGAAGTTACATGAAAAACACCAAGAGCATTACATATATCATTTTTTCTATCTTCACATGAAATAGCATTACAATCTGGAGTGGCCGAGTGCACCAAGATCTGCTGCTAGTATTTTTACAGACATAGTAGTAGTAACCAAAAATTTAAAATGTTAACAATTACTGTTAGATCCCTCTAATTAATATAGTCTTCTTGTTAAAAGATGAAAACCACCTTCTTTTACTAATATACATAATTTGAAACTAGAGTCTACCTTTTTGCTTCTGTTTCACATTGAACAGATATATTATCCAAGATCGATACAACTCAAGAATGAGAAAGGTCAGACTGGGTCCTCTGGTCTGGTTCAGGGTACAATGGCCCATACAGTGTGGACCATCATAGTTGATCTGGGACTGAAACCAAGACCTTATGACGGACTAGCACAGACCTTCAAAAAATGCACCCAACTTTGAACCAACCAAGGCACATATACACAGATGCTCATTTCACTTCCATGGTTTACTTTATTGGAAACAAAATATAAACAAAATGCAGAAGTCATAAGAATTGAGTCAGCAGGCAGTGAAAATAAATTTAAGAAATTATTCATGAAGAAAAATGGAAGAGAATATTTGCTACTTGAAACCTTGGACTACCTTATCCTTAGGCTCAGAACATACAAGTGAGCAGATTAATGCAGCCAACAGTATCAACTTTGGACACTGAAGTGAAAACGCTGCAGAACATTTCTGAAGGTACTGAATGGTTTCTTTCCCTTGGAAGAGGCCAGATCTGCAGCATAAACAAACATTTTCATTTTCTCGCAGATCCACTCTGAGTTACTCCTTTTCATATCTTTATTATAGTAGAAAGTAAAAACCATCATGAACAATGCCTACAATTGTTGAAATCATTAATTTCAATCGTATTTTAATTTTCCAATATTGCTTCAAATAAAATGCGAATGTATTTTGCTTTAATCTGTGTGTGAAAAATAGCTTATGAATAATTCATTAAATGATAACTCCTCTAATGAGAATTATTTAAATACTTTTGCTACTGTTAGAGCAACTCTGTTCATTATCGCTTCACTAAATTCCATGAAGAAAAATGCCAAAATTTCTCCAAACTCTATTATTAGCAAGTAAAGTTATTCTTCAACCACAACTCCTACTCAAAGAAAACAAAATTCACTTTGGCTACATAGAAATTTCCTACCACTATCCAAATATAGACATTCAAATAAATAAATACATAACTCTGGGGAAGAATGGGAGGTCTCTTGACAAAGTTAAGGATTCAAAGTCAGTGGAAGAGAGATGCAGCCCAAAGCCATTTTTGTCCAAACAAACTCCAGGCTTTTATACATGCATCTTTCAATTGTGTTTTTGAACGTTTACCCCTTGGAGCATACCTGGCAGCAGCTGAAAATGATAAGTGCTCCAAATCAATCCTGTAATCACAACTGTGACCTCCCTGCCTCTGTCCTCCAGGAAAGATTTTGAGGCACACACCATTTGAGAAAAACTGAAAACAAATTGATTATTCATTTGTATTATCATCGTCCCTTCCTGGATTAAATGAGAGGCTTCTAGTATATAGTAAACTTCTGTTTCACAAAATCCTAGGTTTTCTACTTTGCTTTTCAGATTCATTTTTATCCTTTTTTCCCCCTCTTGTGCAAGACTTATTGTCTTCCTTTTCAACTGCAATTATCACTTTTCAATACTAATCCTTTCCCAAGCAGCCTTTCTACTGATCCAGATCCCTCAACATCTGATCCAGTAACTGGCTTATTTCACTCTCTAATCCCTCATTTGCCACTTCTGCATACAATCTGGATCTTTCCCTACCTAAACAACTCATTTTCTACGCTCATTACTTCTTCCTTTGTACTTTTTACCTCAGCCTCTCTAGTTCATAGGATTACCAATTCCTTTTCTCTCCAATAAACCTTGCTCTTTTCTTGTTTTGTCTAACCTTATTTTTTAAAATATATTTTAAGCTTTTTTTCTTCTCCTATTTAATTTGTGTTTAATACTCAGACTTTAGCTGAATACTTTAAGCTGTTGCTTTGTATGATGTGATAAAAAAATGAATGATAATCAAAAAGCATACCAAAATACACAAACAAGAAGTATAGAAGGTTTGTTCCAGTGGCATGCATGCACATACATAACATTGTTAAACTTTATTGTCTCCCTATTGAGTTGTGATGATCCTCTCTTTGAAGCGGTAAAAAAAAAAATAGAAAAAACATATCCTTCATACTGGGTTGTATAAGCATAGAGAGGAGTGGAGTTTCAAATTCCTAGCATTGAGTTGAAGTTACCAACAATTTGCAAGGGTTGCAAAATAAAAATATTTCCATCAACCAGAGCATCCGGCTAGATGCTCAAAATCTGGCCAGCCATCACCAGACACAGGCAGTCTGAGTCCTGCCACAGTCAAGATTTTTAAGTTCCAAAGACAACTTGATGCATTCCTTTAGACTTCACTGATATTTCTCCCTAAACATAGCTTCTGTTTAAAAGAAAATGAAAAAAACAAACAAACAGAAATAAGATGCAAAGAGAACACAGAACAGTTCAATCAGACAAAGAACCATTTATTTCTTTAACTGTAATAAATATTTTATACATGGGTATCTTCTATAGACACAGAAGAGCTTTTTCCACTCTCCTGGCACCAATGGCTTTAATACAACAGGAAAGACTCTCCCCCTTTAGGCAGAGAGACATGGACGGATGATGCAGAGACATTCACATGCCAGATCCTACATCTGGGCAACATCTCCCAGGGTGTCATTTTTGCCAACATGAGCTAGAGGGCCCAGGGACATGCAGGAAGCTGAGCACTCCTGATGTGACCCTGGCCAAGACAGAGCTGGCACACGGAGCCAGGCTCTCACACACCAGGAGCTGGTGTGGGAGCCGGCTGTTCCACTCCAGCTCCTTCACAGACAGTCCCTTTGTGAGTGATAGAGCTAGCACAGCCTCAGTTCCCTCAAGAATACTGTCAGTGTTTCCCTGTGTGTTTAGATCCCAAATATTTCCAGTTTACACAAGACATAAATAGGCATTCCTGTAGAAGGACCCTGGTTCAGTTTTACATTTGTGACATCTGGCTCAACCAGAAGTGTATACCACTGAGCAGATATTTCTTCAAAGATGAGTCTTTAAAAGTGAACTATCCAATATACGCTGTACTTGGATTATATTCTTTCAGAACATCTGCAGTGATACAAACATCCAGAAAGCAGAACAGATTGCAAGGATTTAAACCTACTTTAGTGTTAGTTTTATGCTTTTACAGTTTCATGAAAAAGCTCTGAATAGTGAAACCAGTGGGGTAAAGGAGGTTAATGGGATTGATTTGTCAAACTCCATGAATATCTATAATGTTGAAATGATATTTTTTTCTCTTCTCAGAAATGTAAGGATTACTATCAGATGTCTAGAGGGCAAGTACCAAGGCATAGAAGTATGTGAACCCTTATCAGACTATCTTTAATGTGCAGTATTGTTAGAAATAATGTAATTAAGGATAGTAATAGGGATTTTTAAAAATAAATTATGCTAATTATATTATCATTTTAACATTATGACTAAATATTCAATTATAAGAAATACAAAGGAGATTCAACAATTACATGGCATGTCTCTGTCATGGTGAATATGTTTTAAATTAACATAGCAGCTCATTATAACCAGCTGATTTTATCCAACTATATATGACAGTTTTACTAGGTACTTCCAATGACATTTAAATCAAATTAAATATACAGTATTATGGAGACACTTCCATCCCACTTGCTTAAGCTAATAATTTTTGTTCAAAGAACTCATGTAACCATATTCAAATATATAAAAATGGGGAAATCCTCTTTATTTTGCACCGTGCTTTACTCAGCTTTTTTCCATAGAGCTCCTTTGCAGTTCAGCTGCCCAACGTCTATAGCACTCCTACCATGCCAGTGAACAAATGGCAAACTCCTATTCAGGAGTGGCACAAGGCAAACAGGGACTTCTTGGGAGGGCTTCATCACCAAAACTGGAGATTGCCCTGTGCTACCTAGCCTGCCTAACTCACTGTTCAGGGGAATTCCTAAAACCTGCTCTGAAAGATGTTTATCCAAATATTTTTTGATGTTTAAGAACTACTTGGGACCTAAGTTAAGTGGTTACAGAATAAACAGGCATTACGCAAAGAGGTCAATTTAGAACTTTGCATTTCTTTTCTTAAATAAAAGGAGTTCAAGCAAGCTCTAAGTGGTTGAAAGTTTATCCTAATAATTTCCTTCCTCCCTGATTCCTAAATACATTACAACTATGTTACTACATGCTTTTGGAAACACATTAAGTAGAATGGAAGGGAAATTAAGCTTTCTCTAAACCGAAAAGAAAAAAAAATTTTATAATAAAAACCCCAGCCACCTGCATTATCACTTATTAAAACTCTTTGTTACATGGCTGGAGCAATCTGATATATAAACTAGGAGTAAATACAAGCTGCTTTTTT
>VWYO01012530.1:727834-778950 GCA_013400275.1 Rhadina sibilatrix | reverse complement strand
TTTTTTTTTTTTTTGGCCAGTTTCTCAGAAGTTAAACTAACTTTCTGAAAGTTATTTGAAGTACTGCATGAAGGAAATCCCTAAAGCCTCAGTTCAAACACTACTTGAATCATAAGTCAGCTCAGAAAATAAAGAGAAATTGAAATTTATAATGAAATATCAGTTTACTTTGGGTAAGGCAATCTAAAAACTACAGATTTCCCTCAAACATCTTTTCTTCATGCAAATTAAAGTGTTTATATTTAATTTTTAAACAGAGGTTATATTCCACTTAAATACAGGTGAATTGTATCTACCAGATAAAGGAAAAGATGAAGATAATTTAATTTATATAGCCTAGTTTAACGAAAAAGCCTCCAAAACCCACCAATTTAGATACTAAGTAATAGGGAAGACATCGGTAATTTTCAATAAGACTCCTGTATTGCCACTATATGATCTTAAATAAACATCAAGTCCTCCTCATACCTGTTGTTATCATTCTCAAGGAAAAAAAACCTGCAGTTAGTAACATTACAATGAAATTAACATTAAAAGGTATGCAAAGATAATATCAGAAACTTATTGGGGAAGAAATAAAGCCACACACTTGTACCTGTGAGAACAGCATAAGCTCTTCATTACTCTCATTTTACTGAACTTGCAGTTACATCTGGCTATCTTGTCCAACATCTTTACCCACTTGAAGTACTCCTTGAAAACAGAAGCTCCCAACTTAAGAGACTACAAATGGTACTACCTATAATTTCTGTACAGTTCAAGCTGTTTCTTCTTTCAGGGTACCTTATTTAACTGGCTGCCAAATATACTCTTTCACCTCATCTTAAGTGACTGAAGCAAATGGTCAAAGTTCTCCCCAAGGCAGACAAATTTGAACATGACAAAAAGAGCCAGCAAGCATTTCCACGCTGTAGGCAATACCAGCTTGTGCCTCTCAGCAACTAGGGTGCCATGCCCTCGAACACCATAGCTAGGCTGCCCTCATATCTTCACATTTTGCATGTTGCTTTGTTTACCAGAACAGGTATCCTGTAGTGTTCACACACATCACAACCCCGGGTGTCCAACCCACCCGACCCAGCTGTATCAGCTACTAGCAGAACTTGCCAGGTATCCAAGGTTAACAGGAAATTAAGCATAATGGAGAAAAAGTGATTTTACCTGCCTTAATACTATAAAGGAGGTGCTTTTGTCCTTTAACCTATGGTACAATCTAGCTCCATGGGTCACTCACCAAGCCTTGAACTTACAAATCTGCTGTGAAATTGCACAGAAAATCTAGGGAAGACCTTGACAAAAAACCTTTGTAAGAAGCAGGCCAAAAGTTTTCCCAACCAGAAAAAACGAAGTGCAGTTGGTGAAGCTGCCCAGGAAGGTTAAAGCAAAAGTGCTCTCCCTTTTGAGACTCACAGGAAATGTGTACTATTAATTCCATCAGAGCTGTCTTTTCCATACAGCTTTTGCTGTCCTTGCTTATATTCTCATGTAAGTGACACACTTCAAAAGAAAGTTAGAGAAATTTCCCTCTTCCCAAGTTCACCACTGTGTTTTATCTATACGCATGCAAATTACATGAGATAAACAGAAACAAATTTTTACAAGGAAGGCATTTAACAAATCTGTTGTCAGGCCCTATCAGGTCACTTTGTTCTGTCACTTTGTTATTTGTTACGAATACACCCCTGTCTCCAGGTGATAGGAACATTTGCTAGTCAACAAATGAAAGCAAGCTAATTATGATGATGCCAAGACTGTGCTTTTCACAGCTGTTCTCTCACTCCTCATCATCCTCAAGATGTTTAGAAGTCAAATATGAAGCAGTGTTAATAGTAACTCAGTGAGCTAGCAACTCAACAAATATGTGTTTTAGATTTTAACTTTCCTTAAAGTAAAACTAAACACTCAGGCCTTACAAATAGAAGAAAATAAATAAGGGAAAGTCTCTCTAAACATTCTTGTGTAGGAAACAAGAACTTCCATGCACTGCCTTCTTTATAGAGTTGCCCAGCAATCCTTACTAGAGCATTTAGTGAAATTCAGTGTTAAAGCCATCACATTAAATTACTTACTGGAGCAGGGGGAATGAGGAATTATGGGAGAAGGTTAGGAAGGGTGGTATCTTCACCAGATAGAGGTATTCTCCCCTCTTCCAGCTCTTTCAAAGTCTGCACATAACACAGTCTTGCAGATGAATGAGATCACACACATGACCTGTGGAGCCATCTAGTTTTATGCCTGGCAAGAGAAGTCTGCTGTGCTTCATGTTCATAATGAGCACCAACAAGGATGATGCCCAGGGGCTGATAAGTGCTCTTGGTCTTGGGCCAGTGCAGGTTGGGAATCTGCTGCACTAGAAGGTCTTACAGAAATATATGTAGTGCCTGCCTAACAAATACACCTACTAACAATGCCAGATATTTCTGATTCTAAGGCTGAGACTTTTCCAGCCACCTGCCTGGTACCAGCCTACTAGTAGTAAGGCAAGACCACACCAGGTACCCTTCCTTTAATCCTCTCAGCCCTCTCCAGGCATACACTAGTCACAGCAAGAGAATGCAAAGCCAAGAAGGACAGTTACCCTCTTCTGCCCTCCGTACTCCCTTCCTGCCTCTTCAGATAATGACAGGTAGGAACCCTTCAAGAGCTTGTTGACAAACTCAATCAAGAGGGTCAGTCCATGTACATGCAAGCATTCAACCTGCGTAACCCTCAAGCCTCGTCTCCTCATTTTCACAGAATCAGCTAGGTTGGAAAACACCTTTGAGATCATAAAGCAACACAAGCAACCATACATTTGAAAGAAATACCCAGCCAGCAGAGTCCACACTGCTTTCAGGCCTGCCTTGCTCAACTAGGAAGATAACATGGGGGTTTGTATCCACTGTGTGAAGTGCCATATTCTAGGCAATGGATGCTTTTATTTGGGCCCACTTTGTCACACACAAGCACAGCTTGCATTTTCAGACAGTGCTATCTACAGCCATCTCTTAGCTACACCTCTGCTAACCCACAGAAAGAATGGTTAGATGGTTTTTAAACTGACATTTCCCAGCTTAATCTTAAGCAGCTGGCATAAGGTACCAAGAGAAAAATACAGTCTATGCTAACATTTTCTCCGGTTTAACAATTTGAACGAGGCCTTTTCATCTCAACAGAGCACACAGTCGTGCTGCAAATAAGGCAGGTATATGCTGTATTATCACACATGCATTACAAAAACCCAGTTGAACAAGACACCAGCAAAACCAGATTTTCTGTAGGCAGAAAAGGGAAGGAGGGTGACAAAAGTTATTGCTCTCTGAAGAAAACTGGAGCACAGAAATGCTTAATATGTCTCAGTTAAATTTGAAAAGGAAAATGCAATAGCTTTGCTTCCCATGGACTGCATTTTTCATCCACTTTGTATTTCCCAGGAAAGTCAGTTGGACTCTTTCCACAGACTTCACAGAGAGCTGGATCAAAGCTGTTCTACCAAAACAATAGCTTTCCCATTTGTCCCGGTTCACTAGAACATTTAGGCATGCAAATGCTACAGGGGAAAGAAAAGGACTATTTGACTGAGAGATGAGTGCTTTCCCCCCACACAAATACAAGTTCTAAGACTAAGGCAGCCATGCTTCAGCCATTATTGGTACATTTACCGAGCCTCTCCTTAAGAGAAAAATCCTCCTGCTTTACTCCTAAAAAGGTGCTAAAAGGCTATGGAGTACCTTAAGTTTCCAGAATTTTGCGTTGCAGTTGGCAACCAAAGAAAATGAGACAGTGCCAGTGACACAGAAGATGTAGTATTACATTGCTTTGCTTATTATATTATCATAGCTATTCCTCTGAAGATTGCAAGAACATCAGGGACTTGCAGCTTCCTTCCCTTATCTCTTACCCCTTCTCATAAAGAGATGGTCATTTCCTAGCTTATAAAAGGGCAACCTAAGTAATTTCCATGTTTCAGGGCAGCTTACTGAAATACAAATCTATATAACACAAAAGAATAGCAAAACAGCATAGAGAAAGGATAAAGTAATGGATTTTATTCTGTCTTTTTTCCATACTCCAGAAATATATATGTGGGACAGAAAGTCATCTCAGTTCACATGCCAACAAAAGCCCTGATGGGGCTGTCACTGTCAGCATCAACTAGAACTGCCTTCAGCCACCACATGCTGTGTGAGAGCAAACTAAATCCCTCTCAGCCCTATGTATAGGGGTGAGATACCTTACCAAACCACTTGCATTTAGTACATTTCAAGTGTGCCTGAAAATTTGACCCAGATACTTGCATAAAATAAAATTAAAAATGAAAAACTATGAATATTTAAGCCCTGCCTCACCTTTATACAGCTGAATAAATTCTTAGGCTGTGAGGATTTTTTCATCAGGTGACTATTACCATA
Organism: Rhadina sibilatrix; assembly: GCA_013400275.1. Lineage (NCBI taxonomy): Eukaryota > Metazoa > Chordata > Aves > Passeriformes > Phylloscopidae > Rhadina > Rhadina sibilatrix. The sequence goes on along the minus strand of VWYO01012530.1, from coordinate 774,559 downwards.
CCATACTTCTAAGCAGTAGAATTACATAGAGATAGCATGGTTCTTCTTCACAGCTGAATTTGATCCCTATTGTGATATTTTAATAACAAGGTAAAACCAGCGTGCACATAATAGCAGGCTGATGAGAGTTTAAAAATAAATCTTCTCTTCAAAAGTATTAGCAGCAGCAGGTTCTCTTCTCTGCTGTTGCTTTCGGAAATGACTTTATTTGGGTACCAACTGTCAGATTCATGGAAACATTTTGAACAGTGAGAATGCTGAAGTACTTTCTAATAACAGTGATCACGCCTGCCATGCAGATGACAGCAAACGACTTTTCAAGAGAAGTAAAAGACAGAAAAAGACACTTCATAAATGTTTGTCATATATTATCTGCACATCTCAATCTTCCTAAGTAAGGTAAAATATAATTGATATGAGGTTCTATAAATACATTTTCTCCTTTTATCCAAAGTACAAATAAAATATTAAAGTAGGCTCTGATACTGAACTATAGCTGTAACAATCCAAGTGTCATCTATGTACAATGGTAACTATGTTAATAATATATTTTACAACATTAAGAAACAACAGTAAGAAAGCTCAATATTTTCTAAAACTGCTCAAAAATATTACTAAGAAAAATCTAAAGTTTGAGAAATATATTAGAATAGTGCCACTGCCATTAAAAAAAGATATTTCTTATATTTTAAGAAATTCATCTTTTAAAAGTATAAGAGAGTGTTTCCACTTTTAAGATACATTCTGTCAGGAAACACATTGGAACAAATTGATAACATTATTTCTGGACATATGGCTGGTTTTATTTATGGAATTCAGAAAGGGATTTTTATCACGTCTTCACAGATACTTACACTCCTCCTCCTTCTCTCCTTTCCCCAGATCACAGGGATCACTGCATTAGAGCTTCCCAGGAAGTAAGAGGAAGTCTTTCATGTCTCCTTCAAATAGAAATTGTTCATTCTTTTAACGTAATTCCCCACTAATCTCATTGGGGCTTTCTTACACATATAAGGTGGCAATAGACTTTGCCCAGCATCCACTAAATCCTATCTAAACTAACAATACGGACACTTTAATACCTACTACATGTGAAATACACTTATTATCAAGTAGTTTGATGCCTTCCATTTATATACACTTTCAGAGCTATTCGTATTCTGATTCATAGATTTCACTTGCACAGTGAGGCTCACACTCAAGTAGTACAAAAGAAACGCAGTCTGAACTCTGTGTCACAAGGGAGGAGTTATGTTTATAATACAATGTAATATCCCCAAGATGAACCACAGTACCCAGTCTCTTCTTGCATGCCTGGTGTATGGCATCACCTTAAAGAGGAAAGAAATGCATCAAAGAATCACATCCACAAAACCCTGAATAAATAATCATTTTCACATACTCAGATTTGGAAATACAGGCACAAGGAAAAAAGGGCAATGTCTCGGTAAAAAGCACTTTTCCCTCTCACAACTCTTACATGACAAAAAAATCATAATGAACTACACAGATAATTCACTAGGAAAGCCAGCTAGAACTGACTCCTCAGACACAAAACCAAATCAGTTATGTAAAAGTTCATGCTTCCTAGAAGCATGAAAATTGTGCTTCAGCAATATGAAAATGTAGAGGCTCTGACAGTAACAGGAGAACCCATAAACACAGAGATCTCTTTCCAGAATGACTAATTTAGCCCTATGCTTAAGTTTGGCAACAGCAACCTTTCCCTTAAAACAAAAACATATAGAGGTAAGATGTCAAATGACAATGACCAAGAGCAATGACCAATGAGCAAGAAAAACCTAAGGATTGGCAAGGTCTTATTGAAATTTCCCTTATGAAAATAAGGGAAAGCAGCTGTATTTGATTTTAAAATACCCTTCACAGACTCTCACCAGGTTGTTTGAACTCCAGGCTTGGCCTCATCTGCAGTTACTTTAGCGCACCTGTTAAGAGTCCAGACATGACCTTTGTCACTGTGATCCTGTCCATTTTTCATAAAATTCTCTTAACACTTTTCCTATCCCAGCTATGCATAAATGAATTCATATTTGAATAATTCAGAGAACAACTAAAGTAATGCTCAACAAAGATGAAGATCTCCATCCCAATTTGTTGGTGATTCAAAACCAAACAATTTCATCTTGAAACTTTACAATGAGGTTTCACTTACAATTCTTTCAGTTCTCTTTCCCTGGATTTATTCATTTTTTTTACATTTAAACACATAAAATTAATTACAATTCCCCCCTTCCCTACCGCAAAAGAAGATTTTCAGTTTGGAGGTTTGGATTGGATTTTGTCGGGATTTTTTTGGTTACTACTTGCAAAGCTTTTCTCTTCTCTTAAAATGTCACCATTAAAAAAGGAACCAGATTTTTATAAGGACAAAAAAGGCAAAGCTTTTCATTTTCTATCAGATGCATCTAGTTTGAATAAGCACATTCCTTTATAGAACATCAACCGGAATAAATAATTATTCCCCTCTCATTCGACAAAACTAAAACGGTTGGCTGGCTATATATATATGAAATTTTTTAGTGTAGGGTCATAAATCTTCGACATTTCCTATACATTCAAGTGACAAATCTTTGCCTTTTTACTTCACTATGTCTGGGAGCTCTGAATTCTATTTATACACAGGAATAAAACTGTTCTTCATTTCCTACCCTAAGGCCTCGTCTTGACAGATCTCCATTATAGCTTTTCATCTGAAAAACTGCATGCCTTTTATCATTTATCCTTGTCCATGTTCCCAAGTATCAGTCTTTATATAACATCATGTATTTTCATTCAGCTGTATTCCATTAGCCACTACAAATCTCCCTGTATGTGTGTCCAAAATGTTGAGACAGTATTCACAGCAAAGCTAATTGAGACAACAGAGTTACACTTCTTGTTCCAGTCTGGTGGTTCTGATGTGGATATTTTTCTCAGCCAAGGAAATAGGATAAGAAATATATAGGAAAGCAGAACAGAGGGTAGGGAGAAGTGGAGGAAAGCATGCTCTAGGCCAAGTCATAGGATTATTAAAGTATTCTGACTGGAAAGGACCTCTGGAGGCCATCTGCTCTGACCTCCTGCACAAAGCAAAGCCAAGTTCAAAGTAAGGCTGCACTGCTCAAGTCCTGCCAGGTTGTGTTCCCAAGGCCTCCAAGGGCACCCCAACCTCCCCTGGCCACCCTCTTCTCCAAGTTCATACTGATTCTGTGTGGCAACCTCCAGTTCCAAGGAACTAACTGAACAGTATTTGAAGAAGGCATCTGAAGAGTCTTCTGACATCATTACACTGTACGTTACATTTATATGATTAATGGCTGTGGAAATTACAGGAAGCAAGTACAATGTCTACAGGATTGCTTAACATTCAAGTGAAGCAGAGGAGGATTTCTAGACACCCAAAGAAGCAATTCCCCATGACCTTTGATTAAAATACTGAAATGCAACAATATTCTGCACTATTCTTATGTTGTAGATATTCCTTGGAGGCTGTCAACAATTTAAAACAACCAACCCATCCCATCTTTTCTAGTAAGAAAATATCTTAATTTCTAAATCAAGAGTGAGTAAAATTGGAAAGAGCACTGAAAGGACATTACTGATGCAGTCTTATATAGGAGCTGTAGGACTTTCCACACATCTGTAGCATTCACTATTCTAGTCCTTCCCATACTGCTAAAAAAAGAGGGAAGAAATTCACCAAAATGTTCAGCATTGATCTGTGTTCAAGGTAGGCCCTATAGATCCTGCAGTGGCTTTACTGGAGCAATCACCCCCAGAGAGCATTTTCAAAGGTTCCCTTAAAATTTCTGACTATTAGCATCATTGCTAATAAAACTGCACAGATCTGCCATCACTGTGACCTGCAAATATCTCGACTGATAGAACTGACTGTCATTTCATATGATAATAGTTGGGTCTTCAATTTCCCCAGTGTTTATTCATACAAAGAAAATTTATTCCCGTGACCTTTGCTTCCTAAAATTAAGCAGAATAAATGGAGAAATTATTCTGTAATTGAAACCCTCAGCATGACTATTGGCAGTTCAACCCCAGAGATTTTTACCTTTAATCCATACCTCATAAAACCTGTAATGAAAATAACAATTAAATACCAAGGCAATAATAATAATAGGGTGCTGCTTAAAAAGGCCAGTAATGTTATTCTGTTCTGTCAATGCCACAAACAGAACGCACAAGAGAATAATCTGATAATAATTAATTCATGACTAGTGCTCATGTTTTTCAACCCCCTTTGAATGAAAATTTTGGTTAAAAAAAAAAAAATGACCGAATTACCAATTCTTATTTGAACACCAGCAGGCAAAAAGGACAAGTGAGACACGTGAAGCATATATAACACAGCTGCCACTACTGTATTAGAAATTAATATGACAGACTTCTGAGGAAAAAAAATCTTTTAAAAATATTCTTGTGGAATATTATTTCAATTTTCTTTCCCTTGTGTATTGTAGACAAGAAAACAGGAGTCTGCAGGTAAATGTATTGACCTTCTATAGTCTCACCACCACCACCTGATGTGTAATTAACTGCTGTATTTTTTCTAAACATCAGCTTATCTCCCAGTACACACACAACTTTCTAATGTGTACTATCAAGCACCTTTTATTTTTTTCCTGTTTAGTCAAGCCTCAGTTATGAAAGAAGAAAATCAGAAAATCCATTCTAGGGCAAGATTAAGAAAATGTTGCTTCCTGATCTGAATTTTAAGTATGTTTCTAGATAAATAATGATGCAGCAATAAATATAATTTGAATCAACTGTTCATTAATAATGTATGGTACCCATAGATAATTATGTCACCACCATTTGCAATGTTTTGGAGTAACTTGAACTTTGAGACTCAGGTCTCAAAAATAAGGAATCTTTGCCCTGTGAGTTTCTGAGTCATGACCTTTCAGATGACCTAGGCTACGCCTCAGCATCCCAAAGAAGATAAGAAGGGCTTTGAGTTTCCCATGCTGGGTTTTATTAGAATAAAAGGTAGGGCCTTTTCAAACAGAAGGAACTCCTCTCTGGTATATAAAACAGAATAACAGTAAGAGAGACTTTCTTTCTCTCTTCCTCTGCTCAGCCTGCCTCTTCCAAAAGGACCCTTTTGTTTATGCTTACACTCTCTCTGAGGTTCCTAGCTCCCCTCGATCTCCCTCACCAGGCTCTCTTGAGACCCGAAAGCACCACATAGAAAGTCACCCCAGCTGTTTCCCATGTGTTTCGTCCTTGCTGTTCCCAGGAATTACCATCCTCCTGCACATTTATTTCTCCCCTTGGGAACAAGCCGTCATCCTCCCTCCAGAGCCTTCACCCGCAGGACAAGACAAATGGGCAGCTGTCTTCTTCCCTGCAGCCCCACCACAAGCAAGAGAGCAAACAAAGGAATTAAATAGCAATATAGCCCACAACATTTTAATAGAGATTTCTTCCTGTAGCAGTGAAGGATCTAAGACTACAAGCCTTTAGAGATAGTATATCATATATATATAGTATATAGCATCAGTATATTGTTCTGACATTCACTGCCAGTTTTTAAAGGCCCATCCTCATTCCTACCATGCTGCAATTCCCCACCACCACCACCACTTCCATGCATCCAGCCTCTCAGGAAGTGTTACAAAGCCTGAGTGAAGCAGGCAGCTTCATTTAGGTAATTAATGAACCACCAATTAATTTCAAGATATATTTAACATGCCTACTCCAATATTCGATTTTGCTGGATTCTCTTCTCTATTTTCACCCTTTTCCCCCTCTCCTTTTCTTCAAAGGGTTTCTTGCTTTATCTCTGCATAGCAAGGCACATCTGGTTCAGGTACTTGGCAAATCACAGGGTGGACCTTCGTACTGATTTGCGCTGTGTTATAAAGATCTCTACAAAAAGCCACAAGAATCTCAATAATTTATAATCTTGCCCACAATCTGCAAAGCTTCCTGTCTAAAATTTAAATTTGCAGGAAATAAGGACATGGATAGTAGCCAGCTGATGTATACAGTTATGTGCTAAAATGTGGATTCAATTTCCAGATCTGATACCAGTTTCCTCCATGATTTTCCACAAGCCTCCATTTCTATCTTCAGGTCTGTACATTTAAGATATTGGTATTCCACTGCATCCTGCAGAGATTGTAGATAAGCTTTCTCAAGGACTATGCTACCGCACAGACAGGAAGAATAGAAAGGAAAACAAAAATCCATTAAAAAAGCCTCCTAAACAAAGGCTACCATAAACAAAGAGTGGGTTTCTCAATGTTTTTGATATAGTACAAAAGCAGTAGAAGAGGTCTGCATGAAAAAAAAACCCAACCAACCAACCAACCAACCCACCCCAGTATTTGAATCATAGTATCTGAAGTGGTCGGAAAACCTCTGACAACATCCTCATTTCCAGACCTCAAGTTGCCACTCTTCATACACAATATTGAACACGATACAATCTGGATAGGAGCAAACTCTTTAAGAAATCTACTATGCAGCCGTAAACTTAAGATTTGAAGATCCAAAATTAGTTGATTTTAAAAAATTGTCTCCATTACCAAATTTTAACAGCAGCACATACACAAGTTGGAACATTCAAAGTCATTTTCAAGTGCGAAGTTACCTTACAGTGCAAATATAAATCAAAATTAGAGACACACAGATAAAATCATGAGCCCAGATCTCTACAAAGTACAATACATTTCTGTTTATTAGAAATAGAAATGTTTCTTGTTAATAAAACAGAAGAATACTTGCATGTCAATGACAGCCAAGCTTTGTAAATGCTCTGTTTTCTTTTAAGATGAAGAATTTTACCATTTCCTCCATTTCTACAGAACTAGAAGCAGAAAGACTAAAAATACATAATGGCGGAGTCCTGCATTTAACTGGTGCTAAATATTCACCATTTTTCCGATGCTTTGGAATCTAAATTAGCTCTCTAGAAATTACTTTCACCATCTGCAATAGGCTAAAACTAATCTTACTCAACAATTAATTTTAAATCTTAAAATATTAAACTAAATTTAAAAATAAATTAAACAGAAAAGTGTGAAACTAGTAAATTGAAGTTTAAACTCACAACAGCAATAAAAAGCATCAGTGTTAAAGTCCAGTGCATGTACTTCACATTTTTCATGAGGTTTAATTTTAAGGAACTCTGTAACATTTAACTGTTTTTTCCTTCAACTCCAGAACTATTAATCTTGTCAATGATTTTGGCACTGTTATCTCTATCAGTTCATTTGAAGTCAGACTTGCACCTGGCTTCTGATTGCTGGCACCCATTTACAGATTTAAATCAATTAAACCTATTAGTATGTTCTCTGTGATGCACTTTAATTTTTATAGTTATGCATTATTAATGTAATCATTTCAGCAAGTCTTATATCATATAAAGAGAAAAAAAATGGAAGCATTCAAGCTACAGTAATTTAAGTAGAACAGAAGTTCTGTGCAGTATATTACTTTAATGTTAAAACATAATTTGGTGAATATTCACTGTAACTTTTGTATAATTGACTCACTTTAGGAGAAACATGAATAAAGTTGATAGAAAATTAACAGAGAAAGTAACTGCAAGGGGGACAATCTATGTAAATAAATTATTCTATGTGAATAGATCATCAGATTTTGTTACTGCATTTCTGTACTGAAACAAAAGTAGTCTTTCCCCAAAACCAAGCACGAACAGTGCATATAACAGAGGCTCAAGTTGTAATATCCTATCTGTATTTGACAACTGCTAAGTACATTGTCCATAAAAAGGTGAAGTTTATTGCTGCTGCAATACACTCTAATGGACCCATTCCCTAAGCAAAAGCAAGAGTAGCTTTTCATTCAAATAAAAATCTTCAAAATAAAACATGTAGTGAGTATCATTCAAACAATAGTGATGGAATCTCAAAAACAGTATTTGAAAGTCTGCTCAGTTCTAAGGATTTTGCCCAAGAGTTTGTGTTTTGAAAAGAAAGCTCATTGTAGTAATTTTTTGGCAAGGACAAAACCTCCTATCTCTCTAAAATATGCTTAAAATCAGCCAACTGAAACAAGTTTTTTATTTTCTCCTTATTTACTTACAGGTGCATCTTTCAATTATTACAGACCCTCAGTTCTTCCCATCATACTGAGATTTATTTTTTTTTTACCTATAACCCTTATCTAACCTGTCTGTGACTAATGATCACCTGTAAGTAGTCTCAATTTAAATAAAGCTCAAATTTTTATACCCATTAGGGTAAGCAGGACTGCAGAAAATGAAACTAAAGCATGCAGTATTTTAATGCTCCAGGCATCAAATCATTCTCAAGATGGGTTTTCACTACTGGAATTAATTAGCTTTAGAGTTTTATATGTCATTTCTGGTTAAACTTTGTGTTAATGGGCTTTGGTTCAACAAGCAAGACCTCCTTGGAAATGCCAGTTCATGAAATACAGTTGTTCATCATACCTCTGGAGCAATAAGAAGGGCACACCATCTGATAGCTGTAGCACACAAAGCAAATGCTATTTCATGCTTCACAGCATCAACTAATCATAGCAGAGGCTGTGACAGATCTGTTTATGGGCTGCATCACCTCCCTGGGCTGGTACATTCTAGGAGCTGCCCCAGCTGAAGCCTGTGCCTAAGAGCTCTGCAACAGGAACCAAATGGGACTGTTGAGGATCCAGGACAGCAGTTCTGATGGCTCCCATCCTACACACCAGTTTACAATCCTTGCTCTGCAGCAAGGCTGAAGAGCTACAATTTGGCATATTTGGGCTAATGGGAAGAAATCTACCACTCCAGAGAGGCTGAGGACCCTCGCCCTCCTTTAGAGGCACTGGGAAATAAGCATGATCATCATCAGGCAGTACAATGCTTACAGAACACACACTGTTTTCTGTCAGCTTGAAAGGCAGGCTGAGGCACGTAAGACACTGTCCTGTATGACCTCTAGCTCCTGTAATTTATCACCATCATGGAACAGGAAAAAACAGGGCTTTTAGAAAACGTATGAATGTTCACAATTTTTCAAAGTCAGACTTGGAACACCTTACCCAGTGCTGCCAACCCTGTATTTTTCTCTTAATCCCAGGATCTGTGATGGGTTTTAGCAAATGTCATAGACAGACAAACTACAGGTATGGTAGTGAAAGCTTCTACATCATCTTGTAGCCTATAAGGACAGGTTTGTCAATACGTCCTAATTAACAGATGTCACACACAACAAGAAGAGCTCATCAAAATTCACAGTAAGAACTGTTTTAGGGGCAAAATCCAATAGCATGTATTCACAGAATAAAAATCTCTGCAGGTATAAGGCAAACCAATGTGCCCTGCTAGCTTCAAGCACCAACTTGTTGAGGTCTCTGACATTTGAATCAGTGTATCAATATCTACTGTAAGTTTCTGTCTAAAGTCCTTTGAAGATATTTTTGCTCCTGATCTGCTTACCATTTGGGGGCAACTAATTGCATAAGAAATAGTTCCTAAAAGTTCAGAATAAAAATCAGAAACTTTGGTTCAATGGCTTAGCCTTGAGTCTCATATGATTCTCAGATCATTTCAATAGACAATGCTAAATGAACAGCGGTTTAGACTACACAAACAGAAAGACTAAAATATAATAATAAAAAAGGAAAATAAATTGTGTCTCCTTCAACATTCACTGAATTTTCAAGGTCAACAATTCCATCATTAGGAAGACATTAGGAAGACAACCCAAAGTCAAAATCGTGCAAAATGTGTTATGTTGTATGCATATGGAATATCTGAAAGCCTGGCTCACTCACACACAGTAGTTCACTTGGCTAGAAAGAAACACCCCTGCAACTAACCACAGATCCAATATTATCTGAGTAGAAAAGAACAGGGGGTTTTTTGTTGTTCTTTTATGTAATATATATCCAACCTCTCTCCCCCTTCTAAATGTTTTTCCTTTTTTTGATTTATTCAAGAACATATTACCAAAGAAGGCTGGAAAGGTTAGATGCTATTTCAAAACAGGAGGTAGAAAAAAGAGCTTAATATTATCTCCCCTCAACCCTCAATACATATCTGATTTACTGTTTGAATTGGAATGTGCAGAGGAATATTATGAGCCAGTCTTGTTGCTCAGTGCAACTTTATGTGCACACACAAAGCACCTTCTGCTGGAAGGAGGGAAAGAACCCGTAAGAAGGTTCATAATTAGCACTGACAAAACCGATTTTTTTTTTTTCATCTCTTAGATGCACGTGGAAGCATATTTGAACATTGCAACCGTAGGGAAGAAATGAAAAATTAAAAAGTTCACAGAGAGAGGATAGGGGATATTGGACGTAGAGAGAAGAGGTGAACATCTTGACAAGAAGAGAGAATGCAGAAAGGAGGAGGATGAAAATACGAACATTTTATAGGTATGAGAAAAATAAAGAAGCAATTAAGAAGAGGTTGAAGGGAAAAGAAGGATTAAAAATCACTGGAGACTGTGAAAGGACAGTGCAATGCAGAAACAATGAAAAAGAGAGGAAAAAAAAGATAAATAATGTGAGAACACCAAGCAGTGAAAGACAGAAAAAAGGATGAGGCAAGAAAATAATACAAGCAAAAACTGTCACAAAAATTCACAACTAGCCCACGTCAACCAGGGAGGAAGATTAGAATTCAAAGTGTAAATTGCAAGAGTAAATATTCATTCAGGTATATGAGGTGTCAAAGCCAAACTGGGGCACCTCAAGTGTGATTCTCCAAAGGGCTATTATACTCTTCAAATTTTCAGGTACAATACAATTTGACGAAGTACTAGCACCCACACTACTGATTACTCCTTAGAATAAAACTCTACAAAGCAACTATATTCCTGCAGCATTCTTGATATGGTCTATTGAGCCAGATGTCAGCTTGCTATAGCTACTTATCTACAATGTCAGTCAACACTGGGAATGTTTCAAAGACACGTTAGCAAGGACAGGATTCTGGTGATATTTTGGCTGTTCAGTGATATCCTTTATCCTTCACAGGGAGCTCTAAGTTTCTACTAAGCAAAGTCTTTATTTCCAGGGCTAGGCCCTATTTTACATTGTTTTACTTAAGCCTGAACAATACCAGAGTCTCCAGTAAAATTCCACTGCTTCATTACATTATGGTATAATGCAATGTAAACTTGTGTGTGTATATACACATACACACACATATCAAAGTCAGTACACTTTACTATAAAAACCTACTGATTTAATACTATAAAAAACTACTGATGTAGTAGGAAAGAGCATTTTCATAAGAAAAATAAACATTATTTATAACAATTTTTTTAGAAAACAAACACTTCTGCTTTATGATTAAATGGCCCTAAAGGACAAACATTTTAAATTTCAAAGAAGGAAACTCCTCCTTTTCTACACCACTGGTCCCTGACTATTCTCTAATCCCATCAGCAGTTTACCAATCAGTGAATCTGTCAGAAGGTATTTCCCAGGTGAACTGTTACTATCTGTGTATTCTGGGCACAACACACATTTTCTATTTTTATTATTTCTTTAGATTTATAGAAGATGTCAGGCATTCTGGAGGGGCCTTTTCTGTGGTGTAAAATCCTATGCAGAAGATTCACAATCTAATCAATGTCATTGCAACAAACAGAAAATTGTTCCATGTTCACTAAACAGTCCCATACTGGTCTACAGACCAAATAAAACACCAGGGCAACATAAACACTCCCATACCCTTTCCAGTGATTTCACAAAAATACCTCAATTACTGCCTGCTCTAGTTCACCATAACAAAGAGTACTGTTATCTTTGTCAATGCTATCAGAAACGGGCTAGATATTGTCCCTCTTAACTAAATCTATAAAAATTTAAAGCTTTCAAATTGCAAAAGACAGGGATTTTACTGAAACATGCAGGTTGCCAGAATAGCTCCCAAGCCACTGCTTTAAGCAGACTTTGCTGAAGGCCAGTGGGAAATTGCTGCTCTTACCTAACACATCAGATCAGTGTGATTTCAAGGTGGCAGACGCACATGAAGGTCATGAAGGAGTAAGGTCAACCTGAAAAACAGACAGCAGCTTTCAATATTCCACTCCAGGCAGATAAAAGATGCACAGTCCTTTTTAAGGTGGTTATCCAAAAAAAAAAAAAAACCAACTGCTAACCCAAATACTAAAAGGAAAATGAGGGTTCTATTAGAGTTTTGTTGCAAGTTTCCCTAAAGTACACCCAGGTTGTCTAAATTTCATACCCATTCAGAAGAGTAAGCTGTCCTCTTCAGAAATTAATAATACCAATCTCTACATTTGCATAGCTCTATCAGCTTTATGTCTGTGCTGTCATAGGTATGTGCTATCCACTGATTTGTGGAGAGCTGAAGTCTTTCCTCACTGCACTGACATTTAGGGATGTGAATTCGTATTTTATTACAGCTTTAAGGCATCTATATAACTCCTTTTTTATCTACACGTTGAAAAAGTGCTGTACAGGGCTTTTTTTGGTTTTAAGTCACTTGCATATTCACTTATAGCAGCTTTGATATTCAGCTATTTTGTCTTTTGTGTGTTATACCTCATTAACATAGAATGCAGACGCCCTAGTGAATAATTAGCTAGGATAGGATACTTGACTCCCATAGATGCATGCTTAATTTGACATTTAAATTAATATCAGATTACTGTGGCGTCATTCAAAAGTCACAAAAAAAAAAAAAAACCAAACAAAAAACCAACAACCAGCAATGGTAACTGACACAAGAATATATTCACTGGAAGCAAAACAAAACAAAAGCATCTGTTAGCTAGATATGCTATACAAAAGTGCCAAATTATTTATGGAATTAATTCTACTGTGCTGCTCAAGAAGAAATAGAACAATGCTGTGCCCAAAAATAAATCAAGAAGGGGGAGACCTGTTACAAGGCAGCAAACAACTGTTATTTAAATATTTTTAAACGTGGATGGCAATAGGTGATCCACTTGGCATGAAGAGCAGCTCTGAAGAAGGTATCCCAGGCTAACTTAAGAAGCATTAAAGTGATTATGTCACTTGAATCAAGCATCCTTTAGCAAATTCATTTATGTACTGACAATGAATCACTTCTTACCTTAGGAGCACAACCACAAGGTTTGTAACCTTTCTCAAACTATTGTATCTGCTTATCATGGTCCAAAAGGCCAACACTGTTTATCAGATATCTATTTCCAGCAATAAGTTAAAGGATATTTTAGTTCTTATGCAGCATCCACGACATCAATAAGGCTTTTTCCAATTTCTCTTCAGGAACCCAAAATCCAGATTAAAAGGCAAAGTTGAAATTGGTTGCATGGCTGAGTGTTTAGCTGGTACTTCTCTACAGAATTATATTTCTACAGGTGAAGTCTAAAAAGTAGAGTGTATAAATTCTGGTTTATTAGCACAAAACAATAATTTCAACATTTGATAAAACCTGTCATCTTCATAAATGAAGATTATCTGACTTCTTAGCCCACCAAAAATTGAGTTACAAAGGTGTGAAAAACGCTGGCTCAGGCTGCAAGTTTTAAGTTGCCTCTTTTCTTGTGATTGTTCCCAAACTTTGAGCTGACAGGATGGAAAATCCCACTTTAATGTCTGGACTCAAACCACAATGACTACATGACATAAATAAATGATCTTATCTAAGCTCAAACAATTCTGACAGTTCAGCTTGTGCAGTTGCATTACAATAGATAAGGTCTCACCCTATCAGTAATGCTGTCACTTTATCAGGTATTTTATCTGGCACAAAAACCATGAAGCTGGAATAAAACTCAATCATACTTTCTGACTAATGCAAAAGGAATGCAACTGCCTGAATAAAGCTGCTACTGAAGGGTTTGAGACACAAGGAAGCAGGCATATTAACTTGTCTTGCAAACTTCCTAATTTTCTTCCCATCATCATATCATGTCCTTTCCTTACAACTATTTATTTGGTCTGGTTGGCAGGGCTCAGCAAGAAAACAGTCGTTTACTGTACAGGGTTGGTTGTTGACTGGAGAAGGCTCAAAAATAGAATTCTGAAAAGAGGGTCTCTGATTATAAGACATGAGGAACTTCCCTCTTGGACAGAGGAACTGTGTTTTTGTACAAAAACTGTTAACTGTTTCATCGAATGGCACTGCCATTCTTGTATTTATTCCTGTTTTGATGCTCCAAGCACCCAAAGGCAGAGTGTGCCATGGGGTCAGTCTCTGTCTCAGCTAAAAGACCTTTTTCCCCTGTGCAGAAGTGTTGGTCACAGGCTTCACAGATCCTCACAGATTTCAAAAATACTCGAGAGGCTAATGAAGGTTGGTACTATCTGAAAGCTCAGGTAAGGCAAAAAACAGGAGGGGGAGCTCTCACTGCACCACACAGGAGAAAAACTGGTCAGGCATGGTTCTTCTGCCAAACGGGAGAGTCCAGGCAACATCGTTTCTGCCTCCCAATGCTATGCTTTGGCAACCTCGTGCTGGTGGGAAGGGCGCATCACTCTTCCAGCTAGATCCTCTCTTTAAAGCATTTCCCATTTTTTAAACCCACAGTTTTTAATTTATTGGTTTTAGTATAATCTTTTAATTTATTTTCTTTACCAGGAGCAAGAAAATAATCATATTCTGCCATGTGAAAGGCTGCACTTCTCCTACCCCATTGTCTGACTGCTGAGCTAGGAGACCTGAACACATTTTTAATCTAAAATCCCCCACAACTTTGCTTCCCTCAGTAACTCAGCTATGCTGCATGCATGTATTAGCACATCAGCACTTGGCTGCACTGAGAAGCATGCAGCACTACTAAGAGTACAAATGTGGAAGATTCATAGTTGCTTTGGTAACCCATCACTTTTAATTTTCCTGACTTCTTTATTTTCTTCTTGCCTTTTAATTCTCAGCCATAATTCCACGTGTCTGCATTGATAGTCATAGGATTTGAGTAAAATATAGTTTACCCAGTGTTAAAATCTGACAACTGCAACAACTGACAACTTTTTTGTTTTAAGCATATTCCCATATATACTTAAATTTATTCTCATCTAGGCCTTTTGCCAGAATGAAAAAAAAAAAACCATGAACATAATGATGGTTTCTGATCTGATGTTTTCCCTAGGGAGGGAAACATAGAAATACAAATAAAAATATATAAACACAAAACCAGCCATGACTCCAGAGCTGCTTTCGTACTCTCTTAATACTTCCCCTCACATGGCATAGAGACAGGGCACAGAGTGCACTCAGGCTGCTGCCTCCAAGGGGCTCTCCATGTCAGTCTAAATACCAGTGCTTATCACACATGCAACCACCATTTACTCCTCATCCTAACAATGTGCATTAGAAGTTTTGCCACTACACTCACCTCTAAATAAAAGCAGCATCTACGAACTTTAAAGGAATGCAAGCTATTTTTATTTTATAATGATTCATACATTCAATTTTAATAATTACCTATTTTTTAAATTATTTTAAGAATTTTGACATGAAATTAATCAACAATTTTTTTCTACCAAAGCTGTAGGATAGGAACATCATTATGCCACTGCTGAAAATTTTATTTCAATATACAGGGCAATTTTTTTAAAAAAAGCTACTACAAAGAATGAAGATAGCAAAACCAACACAAAGGTTTATATAGACTCAACATGAAAGTACTATTTACAACAAATCTAGACTAAGGATAGTACCAAAAAATTAAATGTTTCCATAAATGTATGCCTCCAACCGGGAGATTTCTTAGCAAGGGATAAAATTGCACAATGATTTTAGAATACAATACTTCATTTGTCATAAACATGAAACCTGATCTCTTAAAGAAATATTAAGAGCCAAGACCTAGTCCTGTTAAGGGGCAGGGTTGGGAGGAGGCAGGAGGGACAAGAACTGGGTGTGAGGAACCCTCCAGTACGCTGCTGGTACTGTAGCTGGAAATACAGGGAGACGCTAGACTACTCCAGATGTGCCCCCCTGCTTAGCCAGCAGCTCCTGGGCACAAACAAGCCACAAGGAAACAAAGCTCCACATCATCCACTATAGTTCTAAGGGTTGCACTAACCTTCAAAAACCAAGTTCAGCTAGTGTGGATTTGCAGAAAGTACAACTTGGGTTTGTGAACAGGATGGAGGAAAACTGTTATCTTGTGGTCTTTATATGTAAATATTAATCCTTTCCCCCTCCAAGTATGTGCACCAAATATGTAGGGCAACATCTGAATAGAAGGCACACCATTTCCTCTGCACTGCAAGTCACCTACAAAATGACAGAAACCAACAGTAATCACCTTAAATCTTAACTGGGTGACATTTACTTGCATCCCTCTGAAAAGACTAAGTGGAAATCAGCATCGTATACCAGGGCCACTTCCAGGCAAAGCAGCAGGCAGCCTGAGGAGAGAAAACTTAGATCCTCACAGTCTATCCATAGGATCAGCCTTGTAGATGAAAATACAGGATCTGGAGGCAGATTCAAATCACCTACATGCATTTAACAAAGCATGTCAAACCTTCTCATAAAACTCGAAGGATTACACTACCTCTGAAATACTGCAGCTACTAAACAAACTCAGAACCCAGGTCCTACCCCTAAAGAAGAAATTTTTAAACCCTCCCCATTTTACATATCTCTTCTTCTAAAGTAAAATTTAAAAAAAGAGACTATGCCTGACAAGTGGAACCAAATGCTCATGGTTCAAGTCTTGCCTTTATTGCCTTGCTATTACAGTAAGATATATCAAAACATATTAAGAAGGTTAATGCTGAATTATGCAGACATCAGTAATACAGAATTACAGTGGGAAAACCAAATAGTCTGTCAAATTGCCTGTAGAGAACTTGGAAGTATCTAGGGCATTTGCCAGATAATTTATTTTCACAGAATTATCTACTATCCTAATTTTTTAGGATCTCCAGTGTCAGTTATATAGAAAGAATGCTTCCACATAAATTTTCATTCACTGAAAATACCATTAAGATGGTCAAAACTGTATACAAATTTAGATTAAATGTGGTGAATAATTCTGGATTAACAAAGAGCTGAGTGCTGAAAAGTTCATCTGTTTTATTTTACTTTTTTGGGTTGATTTCCCAGCAGCCACTCACAGAACTAGAAAAGGAGATGCAGATCTGCCTTATAATTTAAAGTCTGTAATAAAAGGACACACAGTTTCAAATCTAGTGTTTCAACAGCTCTACCTGAAGCATGTAGGGACTTCTTCACTTCCTTTTCTCCATACTAAAAATCAAAATGCAAAAAGAGTAAAGGCAAATTACAGGAGGCATGTGGAGGCAAAACTAATAAGTAGAGCATAACAAATAGAAACAAACCAGCACAATTTCCATTTATCTGATGTTAAAAGACTGTAGCTCTGTACAAGAAAGGCCATGGGAAGCAACACCCAAGTCCTCCTAGTGCCCCCGACCAGACTCTTCCTCTCTCAATCTTGCAGCTCCCACTGCAGGAACCGCTGTTCCTGTCACCTTCTGGTTCCAGCCAAACCACACTTGCTTTCCTCTCAGCTCCTTTTCCTTACTTACAAGTCAGCTACCAGAGGTTTCCACTTGAATCACATTTTGCATGCAGGTACACTTTGCAGACACCCTTGGTCACAGCACCAGCTGTGGTTACGTTTTACAGACTGAATTTGGTTCCTGTAACAAAACAAGGCATTGGCATTCTTAGGGAGTTTTATCAGAACTACTCCCCAGGTGCGTAGATACATCAAGCCTCATGAATAGGAACAATCCCTACAGCTGCACAATGCAGAGTATCTCTAGATGTAGCTCAAGAGCAGGAATGAATCTGGTTCACCACATTTCCCTTAGATAGTCCGAACAAAGCCAGGTTCCTACAGAGTTCCTTTGCTGATTGCTATAGGAGTACAGCTGCTGCATAAATTAGCAACTTAAGTAAATCAGCTGAAGCCAATCTGAATGTTTAATCTTGGCATGGAGTTCCAGGATGTGTATTTACATACATAAGGTAACCATCTTCAAGACCTGGTTTTAATAACTAAGTCATCTAATTTTTAGTATTAAAATAGAAATTATATTGCTATATTACCAAACTTTCTTCACCCTTGCAAAGATGCCTTAGATAACAGCTGTTATTTTACTAGAAATTAAGCATGCTATCGCTTAATTCCAGAGGAAAAAAAGTATCCTCTCATTTGTTAAAACAGAGCTGCCAAACCAAGTTTATCAATTACCTGTCAAATTATAGTACACTTCAGAAATCTACCCTGAATCCTCAATTATCTCTTCCTACCCAATTCTCTGCAAGCTGGTGGAAGAATTCAATTAATGAATTTAATTAATCTAGTATTTTTTCTGGTTCCCATGCTAACTCTGAGCTGATGTACCTGCCTGCAGACACAGGAACCTGCCTGCTGCAGCTGTGCCAGGGCCACCTCAGCCTCTGAGCATCACTAGCTGTCACCTTCCAAGAGCAGAAAAACCAGCACAGGATTAATGCAGTTTCCAAAATATTTACATTGGCAACTACTGTAGAGCCCCAAAAGGCAAACACAGAGGTGAAATGCATCTCTGCTAGTTAAAAAGAACACCAAAGAATATTTTGGGCTATAGATCACACCTCTGCAATTCAGTAACACACGTTTCAGTTATTTTGTAGTTAATGGGAATAACACAGAGCAAGTTTTGTCTCTAATTACTCCCCAATGCTTAATCCTGCCATTGAAACCTTTTTTCTAACATTCAGCCATTACGCAATGACATAGTAAAGAATCTCTGCACATCAAAGTAGTAACTTCTTGCTTGGATGCTTATATCTAGACATTATAGTTTTATATCTGAATTATGGCAAAAAATGTATTAATTGACCAACTATTCTGTTTCGTATTGTTGTATGAATTACGTTATCACATGCACGTATTACTTGAAACAAAATAATCTGATTATTTTGGTTAACTACATATATGCTCAGAAATTATGTTACTGAAATCTGGCTTCTCCAGGCCAAGGAACAATGTTACACTATGCAACAACTTAATTTCTCCATGTTAGAGGCTCCCTACCCAGCAAAAGAACACCACAGAAGGAATCAGTAAGATCTTTCTGTAAATTTGTACAGAGATGACCTTTACAAAATAAATGTAGAAATATCAAATTCAAGGTCTGCCCTTTTTCCATAATCCATATACCAATAAGGAAAGGATAAAACATTTCCCAGTTCTCCATCTGAGAATGGCCTTTGAATGTTTCAAGTCAGGCAACAGAAGCAACAACTGTGATGGAAGAAAACATGAGACTCCCTCCACACCCCTTCACTCTCACTTCTCAGAATCCCTCACACTGGAAGGGAAAAAGCAGCTTGTGAACAGGGGGAGGGAAGCTTACTAGTTAGACACTAACTTTCAAGCATTGGCCATCGTGGATCTCAGGACACCACCCAAACTCCAAGAGGCAGGAACAGCCTTAGGTACAGTTTGTGCTCCCACAGTAACACATCTGTGTTAAGGCAGCAAATGCCCAGGCATCTGTGAGTTCTACCCACCTTGTCTGTCTTTATACAGACAAGGAAGGACTGTAGGTATAACCCGGGAGTCCAAATGCAATTCATTCTATCTACCTGCATGTATAAATTCCTCCATAAAAGACATTGCTTGAACCATGTCTGAAGAGCCCTTTGTGGGCATTGTGAACAAACAGAGCAGCTTTTTTCCATGAGACTTTAAATAAACATAAAATAAAAGTAAATTTAGTTGGCTGTCATTTTAATGAACAAACAGGATGGTAAGCAAAATAGGTCACCAGGAAATTGGGAAAAAAAAGCAAAGCCTTGAAAGGCTAAATTAAAAATAAATGAAAAACACAAGTATACATTTTAATTTATAGTAGTTTCTCATTTGGGGTCAAAACAGCAGTACACAGTAGAAACTATTTATCTAATCTTAAAAATTAATTAAGAATATGTCAACCATACCCATATTGCCAGCCCCCAGAAAACCCCATGAAAACAACAACTACAAGGCAAATTTATTTATGATGTCAACAACTACTTAAGAATGTTTTTGTAAGAATGGTCCAAAGCCCACTGAAGTCCCAAGAATTAGTCCCACCTCTTCTTAGCTTTTATTCTTGAAGATGCTTGTGGGAATATACCTCAATTGTTTTGGCTGAATTGCCTTAGTTTAAAGACAATTTCTTTGTAGAAGTACAGATCTAGCAGTTGGAAAACACAGCCTAGTGGGTTTTGAAGGATGAGCTAATTTCTCTTCTACCCAGCTAGTGCTATCAAACTTACATCAAGGGAAAAAAATATCTGCAGCCATTCCAATGCAGTTCTTAAGCATTTAAAATAGCTTATACTATGGAATTTGACTGACCAAACTTGGAATAAATTGGTCCTGCAGCTGAGGATTAGCTATCAACTTCAATGATTAAATATAAAGGATATAAAACCTGTTTTTTGCTACATGACAGTTTAGTAACCTACTGGGATAAAACCCAGTGAAATATGACCTTTTAGTCATTAAAATTAATGAATGAAACACAAAAAATATAGAGATCTGAAAAATGCAATTTTTGTAGTCATGTTTCAGTTCAGAGCCAAAGCACATTTATCCTCTCAGCTAAAGGTACATTTTCATTTTTCACTAAGACTCTCCTGACAAATTAAAGAGAAGAGGCCCATAGCATTAGAGAAACTGGGAGGGTGAAAAAAGTAATGACACATAAAACACATTTTACTTGGCTCACGTGACAGTGTGTACTACTACTGAACTTCTATAATGTTTAATAGCAGCTGGATATATTCACATATATAGGCTATATTCACATCTCATTACTAAATACGCCCTATTGTCTTTAGTAGGTGTTTTATTATTTAAGTTTTAACAGCAATCTGAGCATCTGAATGTCCCAGACTGACGAATCTCTTAGTTAAGCCCTTTATTAGATATAAAAATATTCTCCAAATGATTAATCCTATAAACACATATTTTTCTCCAGCCAGTAAGCTGCTTGAATTCCACTATGCTCAAATGATCTTCACCAAGCACTGCCACAAAACACTAACAACTTGGCACTTTCACTAGTGACAGCATTACTAATAAAGATATAACTTTATAGTGAAATCTTCAGCCAGATGATAAAGACAGCCCACTTCTATGTGGCACAAAATAAACTGAATAGTTATCCAGCTCAGAAAGACTTTGAAGAATCACCCATCCTGGATTACAAAGCTGTTTGAGCCTTTAGAATGAGGAGTTATGCAGTTATGGAATAGGAGTATGCTGTTATTTTTAAACAAGTGTTCAGAGATAAGTGCACAGAGGTGAGGCTGCAAATACCAATTTCAATTAATTGTACAATCTGTTTTAAGACTGGTTTTGAACAATTATATCTTTGACAACCCTAACTATTTCAACTGAAACAGCCTACCCAGAGTACCTACTTTAGGATGCATTCATTTAACATGGAACACAATAGTACAGAGTTCCAGATAATTCTGACTTGGCAGTTCCACTACTAAATTCCTGTTAAAATCAAGCAAATGAGCTGGTAGTGGTTTGGCTGAGGAACTCTTTGCATTTTTAATTTCATTTTTATTTAAAGCATGAGAGAGGAGTGCTCTGGGCATCTGAGGAAGACTTTGGTTAAAACCTCTTTGCCAGCCAGAAGGATTCTGCTGTCTGCAAAGCCTATCCACACATACTCCTTTCCCTGTGGTCCCAGAGCATCACCCCCATCCACTGGATAGGAGAAGAAGGTTAGAAACACCCTGAGAAACAGAAGAGATGAGAAAATGCTGAGGAGCAAGTAAGATAATGGATAAACAGAAATGCACTGTGACATCTATTTTATCCAAGCCATTGTTATCTGGACACTCTTCAGGCACAAGACGACACAGATTCTTGGCAAAAAATTCACATGAATGGGCATGCATCCTTCATCCCACGGATGGGGTGGAGATCCCATTCTCAAACAGCAGCACCAAGTTGGGAACTGCTGCTTGAGAGGCACAGGTTTCAAAATACCCAGACAGCATCTCTGCTGCCTGGACCACACTTTTCTCATCCCTGAAAATCTGCATTAAGTAAAAGGGATCCGTTCAGGCATGTTCAAAGACTTTCTAAGAGTTGGCAACTGATTCCCCAAGTACCTCAGGCACATGTCCTGGCTCCAACCTGGCCTCAACTGTACTTCTCTGCAGCAGTCCTGCAGCTGCTCTCAGCAACTCCACAAGAGCACTCTGCGGCCCTGCTGCCCTTAGTAGTACAGTGACAGTGGTAAGAAGAAAGCCCTTGCTCCCCAAACCATGCTCAGGTTTTTTTTTTTAATTTAAAATAAATTAAACATTTTCCACAGCTCAAGATTTACACACACAAAGCCTCACCTTGCATAAACAGAAGCAAGTCTTTGGACTTAGCAGAGTTGTAACAACTCACGCATCAACTAAGAAGGTACTCCATAAAGAGTCCATAAAGGTATATTTTTAAGTAGGATTCTTCAGTAGTTTTGGGGAAAAGGATATGGTTTAAGTGTTAAAAGTGAATAGCAGATTAGATAGAAATGTCTAAGTTTTTATGCACATCTGATTTGACATGGTTCTGCCTCCCTTCTCTAATTGGAGTAGCATACTTTAGTAACAAAGCTGCTGTGTGTCTCAAAAGAAGAGCCAGGTTTTCATAAAAGAAAAATATCAGTATGTCTTGGGTTATAGAACCAAAAATGTGTATTTTATTTCATTTGTTAAAAGCAGTTAGGGAGATGTTTTTCTTTATCTCTTGTAACTCTGGGGAGAGGGGGGCAGATGCCTTCTGATAATGGGCCAACTGTTAAAACCTGGTGGGGCAGGGTTTCTTATCTCTTTCACCACCTGTCCTCCCTCCAGGGGGATATCTTCTGCTAATGGGCCATTAAGGCACACTAAGGGCATGACATATTCCATTGGGAGATGCTCCACCCAGAGGGAGGAGCCAACCATTCCTACCTAGATAAAAACTGAGATGCAGGAGCACAAGGTATCTGGTTCCTGGAGGAAGACTGGACCCTTCTCTCTCAGGATCATCTCTGCTCCAGCGGAACCACATCTGCCACTCTAGGAGGACTTACTTCTAGACTGCTTCAAACACCTTGACCAACAGGGTGTTAGGTTGTATTATTCCATTTATTTTACCTTTTTTTTTTTCTCTCTTCTATTAAATTGTAACTCTGACTGAGAGTCTCACTGGTTGTGCTTTCAAACCAGCATACAAGAGAAATATGTTATCCCTGAAAGAAAACACATTTAGGATAAGTGTCCATCACATCACAAAGGAATCAGACTTAAATATTTAATGTAATTTGCAATATGAAGGACAATATCCTACTCTTAATTTCATGAGTATTAATCCTGTCATGTTTTCACTTATTACCTTTTCAAGCATTGATATTCCTGAAGCATTGCCCATCAGTGGTATACATCCCCTTAGATAACACCTCCATTCTTTTTTTCAATGCCATGAAAGCTCTGAACCTTCAAGGCAACTTCTAAACCTTTAAACTGAATTCTGTCTTCCTTCCTTTGAGCTCTGGTAAAGAACGAAACAACCATCAAGAATGTGGAGCTTTAAAAAAAAACGGCAAAGAAAATAAAAAATTAGATAATAAAGCCTTAGTTTCTGTTAGCATTCACAAACAAAAACTATACTACCAAGACTTTCCCAAGTGACCAGATGAAACTGTGCATCTACTAATTGGACCTTTGCCTCTAACTTTGAGCCAAAACCCAAACAAAACCACAGAGCCCTGGACGAAAGCAGGGTAGGAGGTCTGTGCTCTGCTAGAAGAGGAATGGAACAGAACAGAGGGAATGAACAAACACATAAAAATCAGAGAGAACTTCAAAATCTACTGGTGAAAGCAAACATGAATATAAGCCCAGCAGGAGCTCACACGTTTTCTGGCTCATGCTACTGTACAGGATGCTTGAAAGATGCCCTGCAACATGCAAGTCCCAGGCAAGCAGAGCTGAGTCAGTGATGCCAGTGAAGCTCACAAGGCACTGCTGGGTGCAGAGGGGGCACCTCTCCACACGTCTACATGATCTGTCCAGAAGTGCTAAAGTAGGGCTAATTCTCGTGCTCATGCTCCATAAGAAAAGGAGGATCAAAGAGAAGGATCTGGAAAGGAGAAAAAAAAAAAAAAAAACCAAAGAAGTAAACTAACCCCCAAACTAAACAAAAAACCCTACAGAAATACCAAAAAGCCCCAAAGTAATCACCTTGTTTGTCTGATCAATAAGACAACAGACGTCAGCTACTGGTCACAGAAGTCACAAGTAAATAAAATACACTGTAATTCTGGCAACTTAAATGGAAAGTAAGATGATTTATTAGTAAATAATTTGTAGACAATTTACTAATGATGTAGTAGCAATAGTTGTTTTCCCTCAAATACAATTAAGCGAATGAGAACCTACAAGAGAAGTGGTAAAGCTTTCAAAATGGTTACGAGACTTGTTTACCCTAGAAGATTCATTCATCCCACCAATTCATTCTTTTTTGTAGAACGTCATCTTAAACTAATGTGTCAGTACAATAGCTGTAGGACAGACTGATAAAAAATGGTAACAAATGTTCAAGGCCAGATGGCTTTCACCCCAGAGATTTGAAGGACTTCTTATGTGAAATTGCCAAGTATTGTCATAACCATTGTGCAATATCCCATTTGTACAATCTATCATTTAAATCATCTTCAGTGCTGGAAATTACAGTAAAGAATAGCATCATTAGATTAATGAATATCCATGATATACAGGAGAAGAGCCAACACAGATTTAGCAAGAGAACTGATAACAGACAAAAATATTAAAAACTCTTTGAAGGAATTAGCTAGCATGCAAATAAAAGATGATCTCATGGGTTTACAAAATGCCTTTGATCAGGAAGAGACAGCAGTCACAAAACCAGCAAGGTTCCAGATTAAAAGCTATGAAAAACATGACCATCTTGAAATAGGAGGAAAGATCAACTTAGAGATTAATATGTGCTTAATGGTAAAAAGAATATGAATGAAAAGCATCTTGAGTAACTCTGAGAAATTCCCAAAAACTAAACTAAGAGCTACAGAAAACTCCTACAAGTACTGAGAAATTGGGCAATAAAATGCAAGTGAAATTCAAGTACCAAAATAAGGCGCGTAACCAAGGCTTGCTTTGGCTTTCAAAAACAACAAAAGACTCTAAAATTGCTACTATCATTTCAGGACTGTAGTGTAGCTCCATTATCAAATGCACCAAAGGAAAAAAAAACCACATAAACAACTACAAAACCCCTACATAACCAAAGCCATCCCACAAACTTTTCTCAGTTTGATGACTTTCCAAAGGACAACAGATTATTAGGAAAAATTACAATGAAGTCTTCACCAGGTAATTTTTATATATATATATGCTACATGCTCACAGTTTGAATAATGCATGGAGTTCTGGTGTCTAATTTTTATCACAGAAGTCTGAGACAAGAAATAGAGAGGGAGAGATTAATGGAAAAAGACTTTTGTATTAGAGGACTATAAAGCAGAACTATTCAGTCTGAGCATGGGAGAGAATACAAAAGTGATATAAATTTCTGTACAATCACAAATCACCTAAAAATAATATTCCCTAATTCTAATGAGATACAAAGTGTCAAGTAAAATTAAATTAGCAAACAGAAGTTTGACGATAAAAAAAAGTAATTTTTTTCCAGACAAAAGGAGTGCAGTGACACACATTGCAGCATATGTTAAAAGTCTAAAATAGGTCCAAGAACGTCTTAGGCAAGCTCACTGATTAAAATACAGCATCCAACTGGGTTCAGGCATAACTTCAGTTCAAGAAGCCTATAAACTGAGGAAAAGCTAGAGGAATATACAATATCAGCATACTTGGGACTGCTGTGGTCATGCATCTCTTCCTTGCACTGGGGCTTGACTGAACACCATCACCTACAGAGTAAATATTATGTGAATGCATCGTAAGTATCACACTGCTCAATCCCTTCTTTAATATTGGTAGGAACAGATATCTTATTAAAAGATGAACCCATTTCACACAGAGAGATAAGCTAGCCAGCACTCTGAAACACAAAAGACAGGCAAGATATGAAAAATCATGGTCTCTTCAGTGCTCAGGCTTATGTATCTCTGCATGTCCATAAGGATGGGAAACTCAGTTAATGACCATGAGGATATTCACAGGTGTAGAAAACAGGACACATAAAAAGAGGAAAGTGAACAGGCGTGGTCCATGAATACACACAAACTTCAAGTTTTTCAAATGCTGGTGAGGAGTGATCACTGATCACATGTAGGAGCACAGCGGACATATGGTCAGGTCTCTTGCCATCCGTATTTCTCTAGATTTAAATCAGCAATGGCTAAGATCATACACTTTTACAAAATATAGTTCTCAACATTTGGCAACTAATACCAAAAGAGCTGAAATAAGAGAGAGATAGTATAGCCTCACACATAAATATACACACAAATAAATTACAAAGGGAGAGGGACAGGATTAACATTTTCAATATATATCACTTGTCCACTCAGTCTACATTTACCATGCCGTCAACCTATCTTAATATTATTCTTTAGAAGCAGTAAATATAGAAGTTAATGCAAAACCCTGTAATTTTCCTTTAACTGTCTTCTAATATCAGGCAATAAATCAAATTAAAACTTCAGAATCAATCCATAGATAGGAACTGTGCTCTTTGTTTTTGAGATTTAGCCTATTAATAGGTAAACCAAAATGCTTTCAAGGAAAAAGAACCAAAACCAACGCTTTTTAAATGACATATGCTGCAAATAAAATTAGAGAAATGTTTTGTACAATCTTTCTAAAATTTAAGTCAAATTCTAGCCCAGGACAGCAGACAAATCAATCCATGACAGTTCTGTTAATAATCCAATGACAATTAGCTTTAATAATGAATGGTATTTTGATATAGACTTTTAGATTAGACTTGTTCACTGAAGGTCTGTGATAATAAATGATACCTGAACTTTGGCCATCTTAGTATAATGGAATTTTAATATTGTTTCTTATTAAAGATACTTAAGTCTATTTTTTTCAAAAGGTTTAAGAGGTTTGTCATCCTTTTAAGTTATAAAACACATTATTTCAGAAAGAGGCTACAATATTTCTTGTAAAACTCAGTCCATTTCTGAGCTCTTCTCCCTTAGAAACTCAAAGGCACAGAAAGAATTCAGGTACGTACATTTAAAGGATGAGGTGGGAAAGAAGAAATTACTGCAACATGAGTCACAACAACTCTGTGCAGTGCTACAGGCTGGCAGAAGAGTGGTTGAAAAGTAGCCCAGCAGAAAAGAACCTGGGGATGCTGGTTGGCAACCAGCTGAACATGAGCCAGCAGTGTGACCAGATGGCCAGAACGGCCAATGGCATCCTGGCCTGTATCAGCAATGGTGTGACCTGAAGGAGCAGGGCAGAGATTGTCCCCTTGTACTAGGCACTGGTGAGGCTGCACCATGAGTACTGTGCTCAGTTTGGGTTCCATCACTACAAGAAGAACATTGAGGTGCTGGAGATGGGCAACAGAGCTGGTGAAGGGTCTGGACACAACTTTTGTGAGGGGCAAATGAGGTTGTTCAGTCTGGAGAAAAGGAGACTTGTGGGAGAGCTTATCTCTCCCCACAGATACCTGAAAGGACTTTGTAGCTGGGTGGGAGTTGGTCTCTTCTCCCAGGTAACAAGCTATAGGACCAGAGGACACAGCCTTAAGGAGACATTTACATTGGATATTAAGAAAAATTTCTTCATGGAAAGGGCTGTCAAGCATTGGAACAGGCTTGAAACTTACTCCAAGAAAATATGATTTATGGAGACTAATTGTTTAATAATCTTGTTGCATATGTTCTTCATGAACCAGGATGTTCACATCCTGTTACCATTTCAAGGATATTGCTCATGGTAGAGTGATTAAACACTGAAATACAGCCAGAACAGTGGATACTCATGAAAGATATTCTTGCCATAGCACCATAAATACTATTCCATAATATGACGGGAAAACAGGAATTAAAGTATAACAGTATTTAAATTATGTGTCTCAATACCGCAGGACAATTAAAGTTAAGAGCTGTTGCAGACAATGCAAAGCTGTCTGCAAATAGATGAGTACCTCTGAAGAGGTACTGTTCAAAGACTATCCCCTTGCACTGCATCCACTAGACATAATGGCTTCTGATCAAGACCACAAACTTGAGGAATCATCAGTGTCTGCCAGTAAAGGCAGAGTTATGGCTCTAGTTTCAAAAGATTTCCCAACACTGGTCAGAGGCCATAACATATTTAAAAATAATTTCCTTAACAGAATCAGCTAGCTTGGTAATAATCCAACAGCACTGCAGACAGCATTTACCTTTCCTGCACTGATCAAAGAATCAAACTCTTGTAGAAGAGCAAGAGAGAGGGGGAAAGAGGGAAATATCATCCTATTTTAAAACCCACAGCTGAAATGTACTTGATAGTTTCTTTCCTCAACAGAATGTTGATAAAAATCACTTCTCTGTAAAAATATCAGTATCAAACTATATATCAGAATAGTATTTCCCCTCACCAATTCATTAAGTTGGATATAAACATTTATACTACAGAGGTTTTGGATACACTTTCAGATTTTTTTCCTTTGTGGAAACATTAGCACAGCAGCCACCAAGTATTTTACCTCATTTCAGCTACAGGTATTAAGATAAATTTTCTATTTGATAAACAGTTCAAGAGTCCCAGTAATGCTACATCTATTGCCCTCTGAGGAGGAAATTACTGTTTAATATTTTCATTATGGTAATAGACAGAGGTTCCAAAGCAATCAAGATTTTGTGGTATTAACAAGGGACAGGGCTTGCAACACTTAGAAGACGAGACAAGATGCAATAAACACATTATAATGTGACAATGGGTGACAGAATAAGGGCTTAACAGTGTGGCAATGAAGAGTATGATTGGCAAAAAATCCATTACCAGACAAAAAAGCAAAAATAATGCACAGTTATCTAACAAATAATCTTTCTATATTAGAAAAGGAGTTGGGCTTTGAATTGATCTGAATTGATTTGAATTGAATGTTGTTTCTACATTAGTAGTAGAAACAGGAATATCAGAGCACCTAGAAAATTCAGGAAGGCTCAAGAGTTTCCTACTGGATGAAGTAAGATTAGATCAGAAGAAGGATTAGAGCAGTAACAAGGGAAGAAGAGGAGCATGCAGCACAAGCAAGCGCCACTTCCCCTGCTCTGCCTGTCCTACACGCATTCATTCATATGGGATTCACATGGGTGAGCACACAACACAACAGCAGCTCCCAGGATTAACAGTCAGTGTTCACAGGCATGGTTGGAGGTATGAGCAATGCATGGGTGAGCCAAAATGTCTTCAGATGTCATCTGAGCATTTTCACACTTCTGCTCTGATTTATATGTGGGCAAAGGCACTGGGGGATGACAGACAGACAGGGGTCATTGTGGGAGGGAGGCTGTGAAGCTACAGTGGTATGGCCAGTCCAAAGGTATTATCCTCTCCAATACAGGCAAAACCCTCTCAGAGCCAGGACATCCACAGACCCGGCATTTTAAAAGTACAGAGCTTTAAAAGAATAATAATAATAAAAGTAAAAAATAAGTAATACAGGGCTTCATCACAGTAGTTCTTAATAAGGGTGGCAAGAGGAAAATCCACCTCTGACTTTTTTTTTGATGAGTACAAGGAACATGCCAGTAGAAAGAAGGACCTACAAGTGCAAATATGCAGCCTCACTGGGGATTACGGTTTCCTGTAACTGCACAAAAGTTGCCCTACATAGGGCTGTTATCGTCACCATTTCCCCTTGAGAAGGATATACTCATTAAAGTACATAAAGAGAGAGAAAGAGTAAGATCAGCAGACATACATAATGTACATGATCTTGCATGATGCACTGGTAAATCAGGCGTGTGCACAGAAAGATGAACTCAGCCATCATATGCACTTGTGAAGCGGTCAAAAAACAGCTGTGCAAGCTTGAAACCAAATTATTAACTACCTGAGCATACAATAAAGCTGTGCCAGGCTCTCACGCTACAGACTCAAAGCAGCCAAATATTTAACACTGAGCTTTTTCTCTGAAACACTGGGACAGGTGCTGCAAGCCACAGGTCTTAAAAGTGCTTCTCTTTTATGATTAACATTGCTAATTTAATTTCACTACTATATAGGTACATATTTGCATAAAGCAGTTTTGAGACTACAAGATTTCTAAGCTGCTAAAGCATAATTCTGTAAGATGCTGACCTTAGCCAATGGGTTTCACAAATTAGGGTTTGTGTATTGAATGCAGATTTTTAGACCCAGTCTGATTATCACCTCTACTGATCATAAAGCAAGCCGCTCTCTGCCTCTAGGAGAATGATGTTTTGTTAGTTTAGACTCCAAAGCCAAACCACTTGTATTTCCAGTATGAGACCTTCCCTCATCATGGTGCCCTGAGTCAGAGCACCCATCCTTCTTCCTGTCAGCAGAGCTTTAGGGCTGTATCAGGAAGCAGCAAATCCCAGTACAGGATTTGTAATGTGAAGCAGCTGGTGTTGAGTATATGATATCCATGGTACACATATAGTGCGTGGGAAGGTGACTATTTCTGCATAACTCCATGGACTGAACACACACTGGTGCTTGGAACACATAGTTTTATCCTGCAGGTGAGTGTTCCAATACTGCTCTGTGAGCCAAAAGGGAAATATTGATTTCAAAAGTGTATCCACAATTCAAGCTCAAACACTAATATAAACAAAAACTAAACATGGCGTTTACCATACTCAGGCAACCGACACAGATCATATGATCAAAAGGTTGCTCTTTAAAACTGCCTTACTTTTTGATATGTGAAGCATTAGGTAATTAATAAGAGAACAGGAGAACTTGTCCACTGTTCAAATCAGTAGGCACTCAGAGCATGCCTATAATACAAATCCAGGAAAGGGCCATGAAACAAGTATTCTTTTAATATGAGTTCATCTTGTCCAAATACACGAGATCTGATGGCTTAAATTGCTTCCCTAGTCTAAGGACAAATACAGATCTGTTTGGGAAGAGACAGCAAGAGCATGCAGATCAGAACTCCACAAGAAGCAACACCACTTCCCAAGTGTATGGTACACGGCACCTCCATCTTGAGTCACCCTGTATTTAAGTTCATGCTAATTTGCATGTGTGGATCTCTATATGGTACAATCTATATGCCACCTGCTCTGTGCCTACACATGCAGCAAAAGACAGAGGGACATATTCCCAAGCACAAATCATCTTTTCACACCAAGATAGCAAAAAGAAGCTCTTATCTTGCCAGACTTCACCAGCCAAAACGCTATTCCAGGAGATTTCCTGCTAGCATACATCTGCCAGTGCCAAGCCTTGGTCTAAACTTTTTTCTGCCCTGCACTGGGAGCAACATGCTTGGAATCAACAAAGAACATATTGGTTCTCTCTCTATGGCAGAAATTTGTCACTGAAAGATCCTACTCCAGTGACCTAGAGCTATTTGAAGAGTTAAAGTTAGAACAAACTCCCACTGTGTAAAACCTGGCTCTTGCCAGAGAAAATCTGTACTTGTAGCAGTATCCCCCATTAAAAAGTGACAATTTTAGCCGCTGCAGATATTGGCTGAAGTGCTGCCTGACTCTGAGGGGCAACGCTTACAACCTCAAATGCTTTCTACTAACCAGAAGGTTTCAAAGAGAAGCAGGGAAATGTAGATTGGACACAGCTCTGCCAATTAAAATAGAGCAGATAAAGTTTTGAGGGCAAAATGAAATCCTTTGTCCTCTCCTATCCTTGGGCTGTAGTCTATCTCTTTCAGTACACAGAGTAAAAAAGGATTTGGCCTTCTTATTATATGTAAAATTCCACCAAGTATCTTGAAAATCTGTGAAAAAATACACAATTAAATATGATTACTTTAATGCCATCAACAAGATGCTAATTTTGAGAGCATGTGTGACATGACTTAGCTCTATGCCATGCTGAATTTTAATACTTTAGGTTCTGCACAGATTGAAATTTCTTGGAGTTGAAGAAAGTAAAGACTGTATTTTCAGTGAAATGCCTCCGAGAATTTTCTTTGTGACTCATGTGGGACATCTGGGCTCCAATTTTTATATATAACTAGGTAGCTTTAGCTTTATCCTACTGCAAAGACTGGCAGAGAGAGAGGGGTATTGAAAAAGTCCAACTTTTTCCATGTCAAGCTGGATTGCAAGATAGCCCAAAAAAAATGGCCACATGGCTAGCTCTAGTGTAACCAAGAACAGTGGAAAGTTATGATTTACATTCTCCTAGAGGGTAGGGGTGCAGAAGTGATCTATTTGATGAGATTAAGAGGCCCCAGATGGTGCAGCATGCAGACAAGTACCTGTGATTTTATGTGTTCATGCACTGTACTGCCCCACCACTGGAGAGTGTGACAAGCACCCTGTTGGCACAAAGTCACCTCATCACTAATTTTTGAGCAATTACAGCCTTTGCAGCATCCTGCCTCTCTAAACCCACCATTATGGAGGTACAGCATGAGTTACTCATATTAACCCTGGAATCCAAATCTGAGAGATGATTAATGAAGAAAACACAAAAACCTGATTATGATTGCTGAGCATAAAAATAAAGACCACCTTTGCTGATTTATAAGCAAAGTTATGGCCAGCAGTTTTGTCATCCTTGTTTTCTGCATCACTTTTGAAAACTTTGTTATTTTACATTCTGGTGGGTTTTTTTTACTTTTGTGAGGTTTTGGAGTTGTTTTGTCATCCAAACACCATTTACTTAGACATCAAATGCAAAACAAAACAGAACTTGAGGAGAACTGTATCGAGGGAGAGGTTTTTTTATTCATGGATCGGCCAGGTATAAACCTGACTCTAAAAATAAGCTGGGCAACTATTTTCTCTAAGGCAATAAAGCCTGAAGACTGCAAGTGAAATCTGTATAAAGGCAATGAAAATAATGTTCCATCACTGACATCAGTCATTCATCATCATCCATAACTGACCATCATTGGCATCAGTCAGGACATCATATGAAACACTAAATATGTGGATAGGTATACTGTATTCATCTTACACAATATCATATTGCACAGTCATTTAGTTACTCTAGTATCTGTAGTACATCTAGACTACGCTTCCAATTGCAACCTTAGCTATGAAACCTTCAAGAAAAAAGTGACCCCCAGAGCATCCCATTCCTTCAGTGTTTAAGGCTCAATACTGAACAGCATGCCTGCCCCAATAAAGCTGCTCTGATCAGCAATCGAGGAAAGAATGGCCATGTACTTGTCAGATGACAAACTTAACTCTGGACCTATATGAACACAAACAATTTAAAACCATGCCCTGGTAAAATCTAGGATGGCCACCTTCCTTGTAGGAGTAGTAAATTAGCAAAAATTTGAAGAAATACCTACCAAAGCAGACCCACACATGTGTATGTACTGAATAATGGAGAAGAAAGGCAAGGAAAACAGGTTTAAGTAATTGTAAGATTAAAAATTAATTAGAAAAATCACACAGTAGAGACTCAGAAGAAAAGACAGATGTGAGAAAGATTTGACAAGAAACAGTCAAGGTAAGAATAATCAGCTACAGGAGAGAAGAGACCAATCTGCAGAAACCAGACTTTCTAGGGAGATCTCAAAGGATCCTGGCCCAGTTTCTAAAGAGCCTT
Source organism: Rhadina sibilatrix (assembly GCA_013400275.1). Lineage (NCBI taxonomy): Eukaryota > Metazoa > Chordata > Aves > Passeriformes > Phylloscopidae > Rhadina > Rhadina sibilatrix. The sequence continues at coordinate 740,928 of VWYO01012530.1, read as the reverse complement.
TCAGAGAGGTGAGGATGAAATTAAGAACTAGTACTTTCTAAAATGAGAAGTGCTGAACTTCTTGCAAGGAACATTCTGTTTGCTTTCCTCACTGAGTGATCCTAAGGAGATGATGCCCTGTCAGCACACTATTTGCTAGATCCTCTTCTCAAGCTAGTTACAGATTTGAAGAAACAAGTACTGGTCACAAGTTCTCAAGTTGTACAAAGAGGGTTCAAAACAGGGAAACTTACAAAGCAACTTACTGCAGATTACTAGTTTGATGCTCAAAAGATGAATAACTATTGCTGCACATGCTAATTGCCATTTGGTGTGGGCTAAAGACTTCACTTAGTCCATGAGGAAACATGGTGGAACCAAGTACAGCTTGCCCCTGTGCTGATTATCAGCTAAACACACAAGTTGCACTTCACACATTTCTGCAAACCAGTCACAACCTGAACCATCAACTCTTGCTTGGGTATCTGCAGCCAGAGACAGCACCTTGTGTGTGCTCAGCCAGAGAAAGCCCAGAAAGACCTATTCAAATTCAGTGGGATCTATGTGCAGAAGCTGAATGAATGACCCAGGGTGTTGGAACTGTTACCTTCCTACTGGCTCTATTTTATTATTGGTGTGATAAGGGGCATGTTCCATAAAGGAAATATCTCTGCCTTTTTCTAAACAACACACCAGATTAGTTTTCTGCTATTAATCTTTACTTCCCTATCATCCTATGCCTTGTATCCTTATGCAAAACCGTAACTTTCACACTAAAACATAAAAAAACCCACCTGAATGTAAACAAAGCATTTACAGCACCAAGGCTAAAAATATAAAACTACATTAGGTGTGATTATTTCAAACGTCAGAAAATTTTTAAAAAACCCCACACCTTTATCTGCAAGCCCAAATTAACATGCTAGTGACTTATGCATCACATCAACTTACACTTTGGTGAAGGAAGGATCAGCTCAGTAGCATGTTGCAGTGTGCCTTTAAGGCTTTCAAGGTGAGCCCTTTTTGGGGGGGCGATGGAGGGTTCCCCTCCCCAGGGTAGGTTTTTCCCAGCCAACCCTGAAGGGATGATTATAACACACAGGGTTTACCAAGCAACCTGAGATTCTGCAGGGGCTGCCCATGGAAGGAATTGGCCCAGGCAGAGAGGGCACACCTCTCCTCACAGGTGATTTGACCTTTAGGCTGCCCTTTAGCCCTCGGGTCACACCCTGTCCCTCTCTGATAGGTAGGCTATGTGCCCACCCCCAGGTAAAAACCCAGGACAGGCACATGGTCCGGGTTCTGCTCAGGAAGTCACACGGTTCAGAAGTGCTGCTGCACTGGAATAAAATCTCCGGACAAGACTCCTGAAGCAGATCCGTTTCCTTCTTCCACTGATTCGCCCAACCTCTCTGAGGGAGCCAGGCAGGATTCATCTTGCTACATTTATCTCGCCGCTGCACCCCGGGTCCTACTCTGCCTGGAACAAGCCCAGACTTGTCTGAGGGGTCTGTGCCTGTGTTAAAGTGCAAGGAGGGTATCCTTTGGGGACAAACCACGGGGCTGCTCTCCCAGCACAGCTACCACACAGACCCCACAACATAGCAGTGATTAATTCGCTGTTATAGTAGCAGATAGCCGTACAATCTAAACCATAAATCCTAATTTAAAAACCTGAATCCTCCCATTCAGTGCAATGGGGAAGTCAGATCCCAACAGAATCCAGAAATGCCTTCACATTGAGACAATTCACTGACAGAATAAGAGTATGAATTTTACCTTGATTTTGCCTTTTCACATTTTAATGTCATTTAGCTTTGGAAGCTACTGTCCATTCTTGAAGCCCTCAGAAAAATACTGAAGTTTTCTGCAAATAAAATTTGTTTCCCTCCAGGATAGATGGTAACTGAACAAGCAATCTGCAAATTTAAATTTTTAGTTTAGATAGAATAAATTACATGCTTTCTTGTTGGATCTAGCCCAAAAATACATTGGATATTTAAAGTTGAGCATATGCTTAAATATCTCACTCAACTTCATCACTAAAGAATTAGTTTTCCACCCATTTTCCAAATTATTTTGTGCTTCTTTCAAAATCAAGTTTTAAAAAACTCAAACGGAAACCTTAGTATTCTACTCAAGTTTAATTCTTCCCTCTACCTTTGCTACTTATTAGCAAAAATGTTTCAGCCTTCATTACTTAATATATAGGGAAAAATTCAAGATCCCTTTGTTAGGGCTGGAGGTCTAATTGTATCTATATGACATTTTTCTCCTACCCCTCTTCACAAACCTGATTTCAGTTTCTTGCTAGGGAACATACTTACAACACACTGAATCAGATGATTTCCAGATCATATTGTTACAGTTTTAAATGACAATTTACCCATAGTCTTTCTGCAAAATACAGTCAATGGAGCAATGTTATTGGTTGTAGCAAGGTGGGAGTCAGCCTCCTCTCCCAGGCAACCAGCAACTGCACAAGAAGACATAGCTTCAGATTGCACCAGGGAAGGTTCATGTTGGACATCAGGAAGATTTTCCTCACAGAAAGGGTTGTCCAAGCATTGGAATGGACTGCCCAGGTCTCCCTGGGCATCATCACTGGGCACCATCCTTGAAAGCACTCAAGAAAAAAGCAGACATAGCACTTAGTACTATGGTTCAGTTGACAAAGCAGTGATTGGCCAAAGTTTGACCTTGATGATCTGGGGATCTTTTTGAATCTAAATGACTCTGTGATTAGAATTAAACAGGAAATAAAGTGGTTTACATATTCATGCTGCTAATGGGATTTTTTGTTGTTGTTGCTGTTTCTTTGATTCTTTTTTAATAACATCACTGTTGAAATAAAATAGGATCTAAATTGACAGCAATTCAGGCAGTGTGTGATATGCAGGCTAGGAAACTGCTAGTAAAGAGAGATTCCTTGTTGCTCTGAAGTCAGAGTGATTAAGAGGCAGGCTACTCCTGGATGGACTTCTGCTGCAGGAACTGTTTTAACCAAGACCACATAAAAAGCCATCAACAAATAGTTTATATAACTATTATTTATAATATAACTTATTGTGTGGAAACAATGTAAAATAATGTTAAGTGCTGTTAAGGTAATTTGAAATTAAATCAAATGATACAAGAAACCTGCACTCAGTCTGTATGTGCACAGGGAGACTATATGCATGCCCATGTACAAATTATTCCCAGACAGCCACTTTCAGCTCAAACAATTACTGAACTAAGTATTCTCCAGCTAGGTATTCGCATTTATATATAGGTTTTCTAGCAACAACATTATGTAGTTAATTATAAAGAAGGCCAGCATTAAAATGGAAAATCTTATTGAAGGTTTGTTATTAGTGAAAGCTGCTGCTCTACAAAAATTAAGATCTCATAATGTAAATTAACAACTAAGGCAGCCAAAATCCCAAGCTGTTATCAGAGGCAAGGTAATTGCTCTGGCTGGGATCTGTCCAAGATTAAAACATCCATACTTAAGAGTCTCTGAAAAGCATTCAAGTTCCCAGTATAGTCACTAGTCAAGGCAATGGATTTAAAGTATCTACTTTGGGGAAAGTCAAATCACTCTCTAGGAGCCTGTAGGCTGTCCTGACCTGAAGCTCAATGCAGTTTGCCTTGCCATCAGTGTTCCACATCATTTAAAGTGCCCTAGGGATGACAGATACCAGATGGGGCTGATGGAAGACTCACATGTCTGTGGACTCGCAGCTGAAGGCCACAGGGGTGCCCAATGTTAGGCATGGCGGGGGCCTATACAGGAACTTCTGAGATCTTCACCAATATAACAGGAGTTAGACACCCTATCCATATGTAAGAACTAATGATAAATGCTTAAAATCCAGGTACCAGTCTCAAACTGCAATCAACCCCAAGATACATTAGCACATAAGGAAAAGGGAAAGGAGGGGCGGCTACCTAGTGCTCAAAACAAATTATTCTCTCTTTAGAAGCCTGCACCCCTTCTCTCACATTTCCTTCTGGCCAGCATCCAGAGATGTGCACCAACTGCTAAGCTGGAGAATAATGACAAATTGAATTCAAATCCCATGGAAATGCAATCTACTTCCCATGCGAACAATAGAAGAACACAGCCCCAACCACTATATATTTAAATAACAAAGGATTAGATAGTACACGTAAAAAACTATTTTTCAAGAATTGGAGGGTTTGAAGAAAGGAGCAGAAAATATTTTTGCAGCATATTTTCTATGTACTGTTCATAAGCATGCCTAGGAGCTTTACTTTGTAATCCAGTTGAAAAATGCTGATAAATCTTAGTTAAAAAATAGCCTAGGGTGTAATGATTATAGGGCTCAGTGTAATTCAAGGTTTACTTGCGAGAGATTATTCCAGCAATCAACCCTCAAACAAAGTTTTTGTATCTTCACTGTAGAAAAACGCCTTAAAACCTCTAGCTGTAAACCTGAATTCAAGTCAGAAAATATATCTACAATCTATCACTGACACTGTAATCTTGAATTTAGTTCTTATTACCATGTTAAATTTTATTATAAGCTTCATTTGTAATTTAATTTCGATAGCTGATTTGTGGCTATATCTTGTCTCTCGATATTAATGAAAATAGGATTTTGAATTACATTCCCACAAGTTTTATTTCTTCATCTTGCACGTGATTTTTACCTCTGTTTTCACTAATTTGAAGCACCTTTGTGCAAAGGTGAACCAGAAGTTTGCCTAGTTTTTGTAGTTCACAAAATACAGGCAGTCTCTGACAATGCTCACATTCCTCCAGGAGTGGCCACTGAATCCCCCGCGTAGCTTTTATCAAGGGATCTGGAAAACAACTGAATATATATTTAAAATATGACACCTGAATAGGGAAAGAAAGGTCTGGCTGCAGCTCAGGAAGGCAGTTGCTCCTGTAGACATCACTTCTCTCCTCTTCAAAGCCTTGATGTACCCAGGGAGTCTGTTGTTGAAGAGCCCTTCAGACAAGCAGGGCTGTGGGACTGCACTGCCCCACATTCACCAATCACTCACCGCATACACCGCAGGAAATTTAAATCAATCACAGGGATGCTACTGTCTCCCTAGGGCCCTCCTGTGGGTTTCTGCTGAGGAAAGGATGAATTTGGCAAAACAAACCCACATTTATACAACAGCAAATGCACCCCTTTTTCCTTCAACAGTAGGAGAAAGGACAGGTAAATGCAAACAATTTTGAGAAAAGCAGAAGAGTAGTTTTGCATTCAACACTGCCCATGTTCAAACATTCCTGATGAAAATTCTAAGACAGAAGTTAAACACTAGCTTTAAAAGCTTTCTGGAACACATTCTCTAGAAACATTCAGGAAAACATAATGAGAATCACAATCAACATTACTTGCAAAATAAAAACGAACTTTAAAGCAGTGAAGAAATAAATTATATATTTTTTTTAAAAAGCAGCAATTCAGTAACAACTACTACAAATTTCAAGCATGAAAGCATAGGGACACTGACTTTTGAAAAAATATCAAAACAAGAAGATCTGTCTGACAACAGATTCCACACCATCACTATTCTATTCTCTCTATCTATACATTCTCCTCGCAACACTATTCTACACATAGAACAGACTTGCTTTCCATTTGCTTGAGATTTTAGTGCTGTGTAGATTCTACACATCTCTCCTTTGAAAACAGTGAAATACCTGCACCTTATTCACTTGCCCCAAGAAAAAGCAAATAGCTAGATCCACAATACCAGACTACACATTGAGTTTGCCAAAAGAGGGCCAACACAGCCCTCTTTTGGGAGCTGCAAAAGGGAAGCAAGGCATGCTTCCTCAGTGGTATTTGTAATCCTTGCTGATGACAGGATGGTGGTCAAACCCAGGGTGACCACTGACATCACAGCACAGCCCCTCACTCCTAACTCATCCAATTGTCTCATCTTTAACCTACAGATGGTCTACTGGCACCTCATCTATTCCATTTCCACCTCCCTAAATGCAAGGAAGTTCATGACATCCTCTTAATAACTAAATTCTCTCCTGCTGCCCAGGAACACGTAACAGGATAGAGATGAAGTATTCTTGAGGTCTGTCTCCTGGCTACAGACAGAAGCAGATACAGAGAGGTCTCATTCAGTCAATGCTTCCTGGCTTGGAAAATGTTGCACGAAGATGAAATTTTAATCATTTCCTGAACATTCGTATGATTCAGTTGTGTTCAGAACCAAGAGCGGAAATGGCCATTCCGATGAAACTGGAATTTCAAGATTTCCTGTTAACAATTTCAGTTAACAAATAGAAGTAAAACAACAAAAAATATCTTGAGTTCTATGATTTTTTCTTTCTGAAAAGCCACACTTCATTCAAAGACGTATCATTTAGAATGTTATTTCTTATTATATGGAACAATCAGAGGAGTCAAAAGCCGAATACAATGTTTTGATTTCCTTAAAATAGTGCTTCAATGAAGCTAAAATAACATGTTTTGAAAAAATCAGTTTTATGGACAAATTAATGTTTGTTTTCATCCTCATTCAAAGGAAAATTCGGCGTTGGCATTTCATTGAAAACAGACATGCCAAGTTTCAACCAGCTGTAATATTGTAACTGTGAAAATAGATTCCAGAGGTTCATAATCAGATTTGTGCTGTTGTTAAAAATTACACCCACACCCCAAACAACCCCTCCTCAGAAAATGGCAAAAAGATACATGAGTTCACAGAAATAAAAACAAACAAACAAATACTTCAGGAAGAGAAACACCTTCTCAGCAATATTCCTATGGGAATCTAACATGGGAAAACTAATCACTTTTCATGCACTTGCTCTGAGAAATGGGAGAGTTGCTTTTGCCATATTTTTCATATAAATCTCTTTCCCTCAGAGATCTTTTGAGATATATAGGAGCCATAGATAATTTTTACCCAAAACTTTACCCAAAACAGAAAAGTTTCAAGCAACTTAAGACACGATAATGCAATGTAACTACTCCCTTCTAACAGAGAGGGTTGAAAAATGTTTTTCCCATTTATGATGCCTAAAATTATTTACATTTATACCACATATTAAGCTAATTCATATTATTCAAATTAAGCTAATTTACATATGATGTAAATTTTCAGGAAAGACACATGCATGCCTTACTGCACTCTACACACCGTATTCAAGCATTCATTCTGAGATTTTGATTTTACAAGGCCCAAGTCCATTATATCACAGCATAAGTGGAATTCTAACACTGCACCCACATCCAGCAAAAATCAGTGTATGTTTTTTTCTTTTAATCAGTTCAGCAGTCACTACCACCTTTCTTCAATGTTGAAATTGTTTGAGTGATTTTTGTTTGAAGATTAAATCTTCTGTTGGATAGAGCCATAAAATTGTCTGTGAAGAACCTGTTTCATCCACTACTGGTATGCTCAAAGATTGTCTGATGAGCTGTGGTGGTTGAATGACCAGAAATCACACATACTGTGGTTTATCTTGGATAGAAAAGAAAAAAGAGAAATGTATACAATTTTCATCTAGGGACTGAAGACACTAAAAAATCATACCAAAATCAATTGTAAAATCAAAATTATATAATAATTAAGATTGGAAAAGACTGACAAGATCACTGAGTCCAACCTTTGACCAAACATCATAATGCCAACTAAACTATAGCACTAAGTGCCATGCCCAGCTGTTTCTAAAATACTCCAGAGATAGTGACTCCACCACCTCCCTGGGCAGCCTGCTTCATCTTGACAACCCTTCCAGTGAAAAAGTTCTTCCTGATGTCCAACCTGAACCTCCCCTTGTGCAGCCTGAGGCCATTTCCTCTTGTCCTGTTGCCGGTTACCTGGGAGAAGAGACCAATGCCCACTTGCCACAGCCTCCTTTCAGGGAGCTGGGGAGAGCATAGTGACTGGCTGCCACCAGGACGCAGCTCCATTCACCAGCACGCTCTGGGCCCAGCCCCGCAGACAGTTTTACCCAGCAAAGAGTGCACCTGTCCAAGACATGGGCTGCCCACTTCTCTAGGAGAATACTGCACGAGGCAGTATTGAAAGCTTTACTGAAGTCCAGGTTGACAACATTTACAGCCTTTCCCTCATCCACTAGGTGGGTCTCAAAAGAGAACTAGGCTGGTTAAAAAGGACCTGCCTTTCCTCAATGCACTGTGGCTGGGCCTGATCCCTTGGCTGTCCTATCTGCCAGCTCCCTTGGGACATTCAGATAGATCCCATCCAGCCCCACGGACTTGTGAGCGTCTAAGTGGCACAGCAGGTCACTACTTTCTCTTGGAATGCAGGGGTTTAGTCTGCTCCCCATCCCTGTCTACCAGCTCAGGGGGCTGGTTGCCCTGAGGACAGCTGGTCTTTCTGTTAAAGACTGAGGCAAGAAAGCATTAATTATCTCAGCCTTTTCTTCATCCTTAGCTATGTTTTCTTCTGCATCTAATAAAGAATGGGGGCCCTCTTTTTGTTGCTAGAGTGTTAATAAAAACACTTCTTCTTACCTTTTACAATGTTGGTCAGACTGAGTTCTAGATAAGCTTTTGCCTTTCTAATTTTCTCTCTGCATAACCTGTTAACATCTTTGTTCTATTCCAGAATTGCCTGTCCCTTCTTCCAAAAGTATTAAGCTCTCTTTTTTTCCCCTTGGTTCCAGCAAAGGCTTGTCTTCTTCCCTGCTGGCTTGTCCTTGGGCACATAGGGATGGCCTGCTTCGGTGCCTTTAAGACTTCCTTCTGAAATTATGTCCCTTGAAGGGGACTTGAACCCTTCAAGTCTTCTTGAACCCCTTGGCTCCTAAAGGCTGTTTCCCAAGGGACTCCAAATCAGTGTCCTCAATAGGCCAAAGTCCACCCTCTGGACACCCAAAGTACAGGTTTTGTTGACCCCCTTCCTTACTTCATCAAGAATCGAAAACTCAACCATTTTGTGGTGTCTGTGCCCGAGATGGCCTCTGACTACCACATCTCCCACCAACCCTCCTGTTCATAAACAGAAGGTCCAGCTGTGTCAGGAACTTATGTTCCACACACTCCAGAAACCTCCTAAACTGCATCCTCTCCACTGAGCTGAGTTTCCAGCAGGCAGACATCAAGATAAAGTCTCCCATGAGCCCAAAACATCATAAAACATAAGCCAGTCACTTATATTATACTTTATCTACCTCTTCATCATGGTTATGTGGTCTGTAACAGGCCTACACCAGGATGTTGTTGGCCTTCTCCCTGATTCTTACACAAGTAAGGCACTCAACCTTATCATCACTGTCCTTGAGCACTATAAAGTCAAAACACTCCCTAATATACCGAGCCACCCCACTGACTCTCCTTCCTCTCCTACCCCTTCTGGAGAGCTTATAATCATTCAAAATCATACTACCTCCTGCCTGGAAATTCTCTACCAAGTCAGCCCCATCTACTGTATACAAAATGTAAGAACACACATTAGCCTTAAATCACATACAAAAAGAGAAAATATTGTGCAAAATCTCCAAAAAAAAAAAAAAAAAAAAAAAAAAAAAAAAAAAAAAAAAANAAAAAAAAAGAAAAGAAAAGAGATAGATAAGAGCATAACCTTGTGGCCCACAACCCAGGCATGGAGGAGGCAAAACCCATATAGATCACTAGATCACTGCAGAGCCACTTCCAATGGAGCCAGGGCATCTCTGACTTGTACTCAAAAACCCAGCAGCCTGATGCACCACAGCCAATACTTTTGAGTGGTTCCTCTGAGTGAGACAGGCCCAGAGAAGAAGAAATAAGGCTGTACAGTGCCCAAATTCCTGCATCAGGACTGCATTATCAGAGAAGCAGCTGAGCTAATTCCATCAACAGACTCTGTTCCCCAATGAACACCAACACGTGTGAAAAGCAGCCTAAATTCTGCCTGTGGATGACTTTCACTTTGTGGCCTCACTAAAGTGCTAAACTGAAATAATAAATAGAAGATCCCCCTGAAGACATTCACCTGCAGGCTCTGGGACCTGCAGAAGCAAACACAGATTTCACACTGGGACCTTAGATGTGAAATGCTCCAAAGACATTTATTTCAGATTTTTCCTGCACTCCCATGAGCAATAGACAAGAGGAAAAACGACACTAAGAAATATTTAAACTAACAATATCAGTTAGGTGGAAGAAATAAAATAATTTTTAATTTTTTTTGTCTCTTAAGATTTCTGAAAATAATTTTTCCTTTTTTTTTCTGCCTTTCTACACATATGTTGTCTACACTTAGTGAAAACAACCAGATATATCCTTTACCATCCAGCAAACATTCACTGTTACACATTTCAAAGGACTTGAAGTTTTTTTTCCTTCAAATTCAGATGGGGTGAGAAATGGGGAAAAATCTATAGTACTGTCATGACTTACCTCACGTATATCATGTGTTCAGAATAACAAACATATATAACAGAACAAGTTTTTAACAGTGATAAAAAGCATAAAAAATAAACACTTTTCACACTGTTACGTGCACAGGTATTAACTGATATTGAAAAGCTATTTAGAGTATGGCAGAACTGGCACTCCACCAGAACAGAAAGAAGCTCCCTGTTAAGACAGAGAGTTTTACAAATGCACAGTCTACCTGCTGGGTTTTTCAGTGCTGCTTTATCTTCAGGAAGAATAAAGCTTACTAGAAAGCTTAATAAATACACCAATTATCACATGGGAGATACTCTAGAGAAATACAAGCAGATGGCCTGAAATTTCTGATCACATCTACATCATGCTTGGAAATAAGCTTCCACTGGAAAGCAGATTAAAAGCACAATCCACAGTATGAAGTAGAGCTCTTGATGACTAGCTTGATACATTTTAAACTTAATTTGCATCCAGCTATAGTTTTACTTTTGTGCCCACCATCCCACCTGCCTCGGAACCTCAAGACTCTCAATGAGAAGCAGAGTATGAGCCTACTTTTCCAGATGCTCCTGGCTGGCAGTGACACTTCATGCAGTCAGAGCAGCCTTTTGAGAGCTTGGGCTGGCCCAGGAGCTGAAGTTATCAGACAGCACGTTTTGTTAAAAGTACATGACAAGAGCATTTGGCAAAGTCACATTTGCTGCCTTTGTAAACTTACTCCTGCATCTGGATCTGCAGGATCACGTTACCAGCTGACTCTCCATGCTCTTAGCTTATTTGCTGCAGAACAAAAGCTGTCTGGAGGGTTTCAGGACCAAAGCAAAACAGATGCCAGGAAGTCTTGTCAAATAAATGGAGCTGGGAGCAAGCTAGACAACATAATTTAAGTGACACCAAAAAATTTTTTATTTTTTAATATTACCTGCTATCTGTAATTATAAAAGTAAAAAACAGCTTAAAAACACCCCTAATACTTCCACTTAAAAATAAGATTTCTGGATCTCATAGGTTAGAGGGGAAAAAATACAGAGGCATAAATTGAATATATCCTAAAGGACCAGAAATCTAAAACAAACACCAAATAACAGAAAACCAAGATAATAATAATAATAATTATTATTATTATATTTAAAAAACAGCACACACAAACCTAGGAACCAAAAAACAAAAGGCACAACCAAACAAATAAACCAAAACCCCTTCCAACCTTCCTATTCTTTTAACAGCTTGGAAGTTTTTACTCAGCCATGTGATTTCTGCCTTTCTTTTGCCATCAATCACACTCCCCAGACATGGTCAGCCCTCATTGCCTCTGCAAAGGTTTTCTGTGCAGAAAAACAGCTTACCCAGCAGCTTGTTTTTCCATATACCAACAAAATGAGACCTTCAGATGATGCAGTTCACCTCTTGAAAGGCAGCAGTCTAGGTAACAGACAATTCCTGTGCTGAAAGCACATGCATCACCACCCCTATAGGCAGCCTATCATCTTAAGAGATCACTTTGAATTATCCTTAAGGTTTCCAGGGTGGTTAAGTTTGACCAGTAGTTTTAAAAAAATCACCTCTCTTAAGCAACAAATTTCTGCTAGTTCATTTTATCCTCATTTATGACATTTTCGCCCTATTTCCTTTCTCTTAGGCATATACATTATGCTAACATACACAATTACTATTAACTGGGTACTGTTTTCTGAGTTTCTACCTTAAAGGGAGGTATAAAGGGCCAAGGTTGTCACTATAATTCAATTCCAAAGTTCAACCTGTCAAATTTCAGAGTGCTACCACTGCACCTTGAAGGTGTGTTGGCACAGCAACTGTAGTTGTCTGACAACGGAAAGAAGAAAAATGTTACCTTAAAGGGGCAGCATTTTCATTTTCAAGTTAAAATGACATTATTTCATCTTAATTGATATCCAAAAAATGTGTACACTGGTGTTTCCAGGTTATATAGTGTCAAATTTCTTTTTTCCTCAACAATTGTTTGCATTGTGATTAAAATTATTTTACTTATGAAGCTTTAGATTATCCTGCAACCAGAAGAATGTGACTATGGGAATTGACTCAAAGTGAGCATGAGCTGTGTACGGCCACACAGCCACCATTTATTAACATCTTGCCATGCCTTTCATCATTCTAACTTGTCTTAATGCTTCTTCTGTAGAATTGAGGCAAAAATATACTCAAACACCATAAAAAATACACTCTATTATGAAATCTCTTCGAAAATATGTTGTGCTTTTCAACTGTTTTGCAATGCATAGTATTCCTGATTTATGAGTTTCTTACTGCAATCAGAACATTACTGTCACATAAAGTTGGATAAATATATCTGTAATTACACAAAGAAAAAAAAAGCCACCGTAGCACTGACAAAGAGCAGCAGACTTACAGTAACGAACCGCATAAGCCTTCTCTGTCGGCACGAGCTACAGATTAAATTAAAAAGCAATAGGTGGGCAATAGCCCACCAAAGAGCATATAGGTACTTTCAGTGATTCCTCAGAGGGAAAAATACAGGGATTTTGCGGAGGGATGGTAGGAGCTAGCATTAAGAAAAGATAGATTTATACTCTGCCTCTCACAAGAACTCGCTAACTCTCCCCACAGCAGCTGGAGGAGTGGTTGCTGCACATGCCGTGCCTCTGCAGACAGGCACAGCGCTGCAGCTCCAGGCTGGAGCAGAGCCCACCACAGGCACAGCGCTGGAGCTCCAGGCTGGAGCAGAGCCCACCACAGGCACAGCGCTGCAGCTCCAGGCTGGAGCAGAGCCCACCACAG
>VWYO01012530.1:696563-727822 GCA_013400275.1 Rhadina sibilatrix | reverse complement strand
AGCGCTGGAGCTCCAGGCTGAAGCACAGCCCACCACAGACACAGCGCTGCAGCTCCAGGCTGGAGCAGAGCCCACCACAGGCACAGCGCTGGAGCTCCAGGCTGGAGCAGAGCCCACCACAGGCACAGCGCTGCAGCTCCAGGCTGGAGCAGAGCCCACCACAGGCACAAACGCTGGAGCTCCAGGCTGGAGCAGAGCCCACCACAGGCACAGCGCTGGAGCTCCAGGCTGGAGCAGAGACCACCACAGGGAACAATGCTGGAGCTCCAGGCTGGAGCAGAGCCCACCACAGGCACAGCGCTGCAGCTCCAGGCTGGAGCAGAGCCCACCACAGGCCTTGAGGGTTCGGGGCAAATGCATCCGCACAAAAAGGGCATTAAATCACAGCAGCAAGAGCAACTTCCAGCTCGTAAACACAGAGTACAAGAGTGCATTAGTTACTAGATAGTTATAATGACACAGAGAAACCTCTCCATCAGAGAGACTCGCTCACCTGCAGGGGATGGATCCCAGGCTCCTGCAGCCCCAGCTGCCCACCTTCAAAAAGAAGGCGCTGGTGGTCTCCCATCCCCGCCAAGCACACAGGCCTTCCTAAAGAGCTGCCCTCCCTTTACTGCAATAGCAGGGAGCTCAGACACACCACATGAGCTCCAAACAGTGACCCGGCTACAAAGCTCCTCCATTCTGGGTGCTGAGTGACCAACACGGGCATCAAGGTCTTGTGCATTACTGAGAGCAATGAATGCCACCCCACCAGTCCCTCAGCTCCCTTTGGTTGACTGAGGAGCTGCCAGGTGCTCCCACTCAGGCTAACAAAAGCAACACATGGCACGTAAGACACAGCGTTCCCTATCTGTACTAACGCCAAGCTGAGGGTGAGGTGGGGAATGGGGAGAAGAAATTACAACAGTACTTCAGATTAATGAGGCAACACACATCTTGCAGATTTGAAGAGAAGAGTAACAGGTTTCAATTAGAGAGAAGTGAAGCCTGCAGCCTCACTACTATCACCAGTTGTCACTTACCACACCGGTACATACAACCTATGCAGCAATAGGCAAAGGAAATAATGGCTAAAAAGGAACAGGAAACCTTCTTAAAACACTGTTCACACTGGAGGTCATCGTTCTGGCAAGTTTTATGTTTCAAGAAGAAACATAAATACTGACATCACAATTCTGAAAGGGTTGATATGAGAACCAACCCAAAGTCAGACATTTTTCTTTCTGCCTTCTGCCACCCAGGAACCATCTCCTTGCATACTGATCTAAAAGTGACAGTATTAAATCAGTCTTCAACAGTTGATCAAGATTTACAGCTTCTGCACACAAACGTTAACAAATCAAATGGATGTGCTCCTACTGAAGGTCAGACGAGCTTATATTCCATGGGAAACTCACAGGGCCTCCTCTGGCTTCTTGATCAATGTGATGAAAGTTTTCTGATTTAAAACTTTGAGACCAGACACACTCTTCTCCCAACCAAATGGCAATTTAGCCCAATATTGTGGTTCCAATTAATGACCCTCATTTTGGTCTCATGTGTCTGGAGAATCATCTGGAGTTTTAATTTTATTTCCCTCCAGATTAATATTTTTCTGTTTTCTTCACATAATTACGGACAGCTTTAAGGGTATAGGGTTTGGGGGTTTTTTTGTGAGGGGCCTCTACCCCAGATGCCTGAAGAGGGAATTTAAAAAAAAAAAAAAAAAAAGGCAATTAGAGAAAATCTCCTTTAGCAGCTCCTGGAAATAGTTTAATGACCTTTTCAGCTTGAGGCTGCATCAAGGACATGTTTAATAATAACCAATGCACCTTTCTCCAAGCATAAGGGCTTTAATCAGTTTCTCTGGCACTAACCAAGCAGTTCTGCCTTCTCTTAATAAGGCAATTTAATTCATTTTAAAGTATATAGTAAAGAAAGATGACCAGAATGACTGGTTAAGATGCAGGACTGAGATTCAGAAAATCTGATTTCTTCTCTTTGTTCTCTGAGCAAGTCCATGATAAGGGGGAAGTTTTTGTTAAAAATCAGCTATTTGACTCACTTTTGCAGAAGGAAGATTTCCTGTTTAATTTCACTGAGATTCAATTCACCTTTAAAAAGGAGAATAAAACTTCTTTTTCAGTCTTTATTTAAATTGTAAGACTCTAAGAGCAGGGTTCATCTTCACTGTGATTCAGTATTCTAGTTTATGGAGGCCAGTCTTGGTGGCCTTGATATTTAAAGTCTTGGAAGAATCAAAATAAGCAGTCTACAGCTCTTCAGCAAGTATTTTATAGCTCCAGGATGGAAATCTTTTTATAAAGTCCAGGAAGTCAGATAAACAAATGCCAATAAAAATCCTATGGAGCCTCATTCCTTCAGACAACTGAACTTCCCACCTTCAGAAGGTAATGTAAAGCAAAGAATGAGGACTGATATGTGCTGTTCATCAAGTTCAGTTCATACATGCAGGCTGTCACCATCAGGCTATCACCTTTCCTCTCCACACCCCATTCCTTGTTGGTAAGACTACTCTTACCTGCATTTGGTATAGCAAGGAGGAGGTTACAACTCTGCTTAATGGTGAGATCTAATGTAGAATTTCTGTTGAGGTTGGTTTTGCTTTCCACAGACTTGGCCTACAATCAGCAGGGATGGAGAAGAAGCAGGACCATCCCTTGCTGGCAGCCTGCAGATTCACTTGGTTAAGTGTAGCATGAACCTACAGTGCTCAGGAACCACCTTCATTATCACAGCTGCCAAACAGAGAAGTCTTCCCTTATCTTCAGTCCCTTTGGCCATTACTTTCACTCCTAGGTGGTTTTCCCATTTTTAGCCGCTTGAATTCAACAGGCCTGTTCAATCAGATCAGAGAATGGGGCTTTTTTCCCAGCTGGTTCATGAAGCTAACACAAAACCACTGGTGCTAGCAAAGGAAGGCAGCTGGTAGGGACAGAAATAAACAGGGAAATGTTACAAATTAAATTTTTTTTAGTGGATGGTGTAAGGCAAAGCTGTTATCAAGTGTGTTCAAACAACATCTCAAGTTTATGCAATTTTGGGGTTGTATAAAAAGAAAAAAGAAGAAATTGCTAATATCAAGTTATAATTTTTAGATCTTCAAGAAGTGCCCAAGTGCTATAAGGAATAGATAATTTAACCTCTCAGCACTGAGAATGTTGTTTCAACAGTTCATCAGCAACAGGAAACACCTCTTTATTTTATAGCAAAATATGATACAAAAGATATAAAACCCACCTGATTAGTTCACAGGGGAGCTTGTTCATAAGATGTTTTAGGGAGGTTGAAACACCTAATTGAGTTCACATATTACCATTTGATCATATCTTGTACATTTGTGTGGCAGCTGCTACACACAATCCTTTCCAAGATAAATTATTAATTTCTGCTATTCACACAATATTTCTGCGTTCTAATTTTTCTTATACTTTTGATTTCAAGAACCAGATGTTGCCCTACAAAATAAAATACCCAGCCTGGATAAGATGAAAACCATTTACAAAAAAAATATAGTCTCTTTCAGATCCCACCTTTACATGTGGGATTCAGAATTATTTGAGCAGTGAGAGCAGTTAAATATGGTCTTTTTGCAGTGTCCAGACAGTCACCATATTTGAGATGTGCTCATATGAGATACTTCATCAAATATGATGCACAAAGGGCATATTCAAAATAGGTTCACACAACCTTACCTTGCATTACCTCTTCAACCTTTGCACTACTCTAAGATGAATATTCAAAAATGGAGAAACACAAAGAACAGATAAAAAGCTTTGAAAAGCGTCGTTACTAGTCAACAAATTAATGGAGTTTTAGACTGTGTGGTGGCTTTTCGCTATTTCCCATATAAATTGGCAATTTCTGCTCTTCACACAAATCTGTGTTCTAATTTGCTCCTGAAAGATGATAAAAGTTTATAGAGGAAAAAAAAATAGGATAGATTCCAGACAGTGATAAAATAAGAGAAAAAGTACTCAAGACTGACTGACCATTTTGAGGAGGTGAGGACATGCAACATTTTCCCCCCCATGATTTAAACAATTCATTATCTATATCCTCAGAGTATCTACCATTAGAGATCTCAGTGTTACTTTCAGGGTGCCAGAAGAGTCAATGAGAAAGCTTGCTGGAGAAAGCTGTTGCTAAACTGGCCAACACATACATTTTAATTTATTAATGAATAAAGGTATTCATATTTTCTTTTTGAAAACTTGATCTTATAGTAACACTATTGTTTTCTGTAATTAACGTGAAAGCCAATTTCATTTGGCAGGGAAGATGATTTCTTGCCCACCTAATCATAGTTTAGTTTCCCACAGAAATTTAGAGTGCCATAAATCCACAATATTTCTGAATTTAAAAAAAAAAAAATAGAATTTGAATGGCAGACATAGGCATCAGGTATATTTTCTTTAAACTTCAGTAACAATAGAGATGTGGATAAAAGAAATCTTAAATTATTCCTGGTAAAATTAGAATTAAATTAAATCGAAACATCGTCCTATGCCTCTGTCTCTTTCCGGTGGTGTGTTTCATTTAAATAGTTTTCATGATTATTTTATTATGTCGTTCTTGCTATGAAAAAATTAGAAACCTCATAAAACCGAGACTGGGTAGACAAGACCTTTTGATCTGGAGATTGATATCACCTCCATTATGTACAAAAATAAAACCTTATTTCAACATGAATGTGGCAAATCACACACACTTTGTGGCTTAATTCTAGAGGTTTTCCTATAGTCTGAGAAAAGAAGCTTTTTTTTTTTTAAATTGAGGAATTAATTGAAAAATACTACCAGGGGATAAAAAAAACCAAAACAGAAACAAAACCAGAAAACCAACCAATAAAAACCCCAAAACACCAAAGGCAAGGCAAAGAGAGAATATGTTGAGGTGAAGAGAGAATATGTTTAACCTCCATATTCTCGTCTCCTATAAATTAGGACCACAGCCACACAAAAATCAAAGTAGTGAATCCTTTTGTCTATGAGAATCCTCTGCTATTGCCATTTCCATACATAAGTTTTTCCAAATACCATTCTCTGCTACAATCTCTTGCCCTTTGAACCTCTGCCATCTCAACTTGTTGCAAACCATCCTGCCAACCTCTCAGCTCCATTTGTTCATAAAAAGCAATTTTCCCTCTGTGTCCATCCCCTTACAAAGCCAAAGCCCTGGGCATTGTGCTTACCTTCTGGAAAGCCCAGCTGAGATTCTGCTCTACCAGTCCAGGAGCAAACTGTCTCCCTTTGCAAAGAGCTGCACACTGGCCTCACAGTCTTGTAAAGAGAAGAAAAACTTTCCTACCTGAAAGTATCTGCAATGAGCAGGCAATTTTCACAGATCGGGTGGAATGTATAGAAGGACAAGATGCTGTCTAAAGTTTTGATGTACTACTTCCAACTTTGTCTGTGTGAAAATAAGGAGTGAACAGCAAGACTCATTTTTAATTAGTCCCAGCGAGTCATTAAATTGTTGCTTATTTTGCAGGCTGCAAGATGGATAATAGAGTTCCTGCATTACAATCTGGTATGAAAACAGGAAAGTAAACTTATTCAAACACACACAAATCCAGCCATATTGCTAGTAAAATGTTTATTGATGTTATGCAATATAGTCCAAGCACATCTCAAATATTCATTAAGAAAAAAAGATGAACACAGCAAATAAACATTTTTCCAATTAAGTGAAAGTTCTTTAAAAGTTTAGGCTGTATTCATTAAAATTGGATTCCATTCTGATGTTAACTAAGAGCAACTTTGTGGGGTTCCACATTTATCTTTTTTCAGTAATTTGCATATAGAATGCAGCCATTTGCAAATCAAAGTACAGTTTTTGTGCTGCCTGTACTGCAAATTCAATATGGACTCTCAACACAAATTCTTCTCAGGGCTATCTCTTGCACAGTACTCCTCCATGTCCTCCAAATGCATCAGAGGAGCAAGAGCTGCTATTCCCAGGTCCCCCCTGCACACACCACTGGTATGAAGCAAAGCAACACGGAGTCCCCAGGCAGGTGCAGCAAAGGAGTTGCAAAAAGCAACTTGATTGCAAAAAGCAGGCCTTTTAAAGCAGTTAGCTGGTTAACAGTTTACAAAGTTTTAAGCCCAAGTCAACCAGCCAGCATACACCACGATGTGGACATGCGGCAGTCATGCAGCATGTCTCTGATGTCTCTCACATTTCTCCACCCCTGTTCCAGCTGAGTCACTCTCCCCCAGTTCCCTTCTACTTAGCCTAAGTAGCAGGCCTGAGCCGTGATTTTACAAGGGTAAAAAGGCCTTTACTTTATAGAGCTTTACTTATACGCAACAAGCACCCTCACTCTCCTCAGCATCACATGTGGTTCCCTCCTCAGCTGTAGAGATAGGAGCAGTCTGGGGCTCCTCCTCGAGTACACATACAAAGAACTATTATTTGTATTTGCTACTGTTTGGAGAAGGAGATGGGAATATATTCAGGAAAGGGTTCAGCCTGTTTCTGCGCAAGCACTGCCAGAGCCACGCATGGTCTCTCTCTCTGCCCACCTCTGCACCCTGCTTGGACACTGCTAAAAGGCCCACATGTCAGATGGACCAAGCTGACCTCAGCAGAGTTGCTTGAACTCAGTCAGGTGAGTTGGGTGAGCAACAGATGGGCCCACCAGGTAAGGCATCCCCAGCTACTCTGGCCACCTCCTCCCTCTGCACTGCCTGCTCAGTGAGAGCAAGCACTCTGTGTGAACATCAAAACATCACAAAACTAATTCATGCAGGAAAATTTGGGAGTCTTCTGACATTTTCATGGGTTAAATGGGCTTACAGTGTCAAAAAGGGGCACAGCCACTGCAAGAAAGGGGTAGATGGTGAAGTCACGGGAATGGGACAGGAGAGAACAGGAGCACAGCTCACTCCAGGCGGCAGTAACACACCAAAGAGGTTCGGCGACTTGAGAAAGAGCATTCTGACCACCACAGTGAACTGGAAGCTTATTACAGCAGCAATGAAGTGTGGAAGGTAAGAAGAATCAGAAAAATCACATTGCTTCAGTGAGGCTCTGAAACATGGCTGTTTCACATTAAGTTTCTGTGAAAAAAGGTGCTGAGATGCCCATATATGTAAAAAGACTTTGGTATAACACATGAAGAGGGACACACAGAGCCAGTCTTTGAAGCCTGCTACTTCACTGCTGTACTGGCACTGTGAGGCAATCTTCCTTTCCTCCATGGACGTAAGCAAATACAGGTCAGCACTCTGGGGGGCTTGATCTGCAAGGCAAGGTGATACCCTTCCCTCAGAGCTATTTTTTCTGTCTATAATCACATTAATCTAGTTAATCTTCATCAAATATGATTGGGGGAGATCATGAAAGTGTGTTTTGTCTCCTCTGCCCCGGTGAAATGGGTATTGCTGGAATTCATGAGTTGCATCTGCACTACCTACTACTTGCATCAATATAATTCATTTTTAAAAGCTATTTCTTGCACAAACAGCACGAATGATAAAGATAGAAACAAATGACTGCATGCTACCTTGCAAGGGCAGGTTATTTCATTAACTCAAGCCATTGGTGTGATTAACAAACAATCAACCGAAGTTCACCAATTTCATCTCAGTATTTTGCCTGAAGATACTGTGAATGAGGTACTATATCTACCTTGAACTTGCTGTAATTTTAAACTGCTCCACTATATCACAGCTCTTCATCTGAATGACTGATGCCAGGAACTTGCCACTGTAAAATTAATAACATATTGACACTTCCAGCCTCTTGGTCTATCTTGGAAGTTTGAGAGCAATATCAAGGAATAGGTTATTTTACTTGGAAGTGATGACAATTTGTCTAATACCACAATTCTCCAAATGTAAACAAAACAGAAAGTACACATTTTGGCAGTGTGTACTGCCAAAATAAATCAAATTTGCATTGGAAAGCATTGAAGACTAGATATTTCTGGCCTTTCTACAAGGACTCCAGGGCACAGAGGAAGAATGTTAAATCGTCTCTTTCCTTCATGATTAAAATCACTGGGGATAGACTGCTCTCTCCCAAGGCTGGATAGATGGGGTCATGGGTCCAACTCCCTCTTGGAAAACACTAGCTGTGATCCAAGCTGTAGCATGATGCTTCTCTCTTGTACTAGGGATGGCTCCTTTCTCCCTCCATGTGCCCCTGCATCCCTTGAGGGGTCAGCACTATGTGTAGGAAGCAGAGTACCAGAGTAAGACCACAGGGGAACACAAGCAGGATGTAGAGGTAGCAGCTGTGAACTTCACAGGGTGCCTGCTGCCACTCAGTAATTGCAAAGTACCGACCACACGTGCAATTCTTTCCTTGCCACTGCCCTCAGTGGGGCTGCTTCCCCTTGCCAAATGTTTATTCTGACAATTCTCATTGTAGAAACATATGTGGGTTTTCACCTGGGTTTAAGCCAGGACATTCTATAGCCCACACACAGTCTTCTGAGCCACAGTACATGGTGCTGTGTGTCTGAGTTGCCTGCTCAGCTTTGGATATCCCTTAAAGGTGGGACTTCAATCAGCTGGTGAAGCTTCCCTTTCTTGCATGAAGCTGCAGGGTGAAGCCATCTGAAAGCATTCAACCCTCCAGAACAGAAACATTAAGGTTGGAAAAGACCTCCAAGACCATTCGGTTCAACCTCAAACTGAAAACCACCATTCCTGCTAAACCATATCACAAAGTGCCCTGTCTGTTCATTTTATGAACATTCCCAAGTAACTCCACTACTTCCTTGGGGAGCCTGCTTCAGTGCTTAACCACCCTTTCAGTGAAGAAATCTTTCGCAATATCCACCCTGAACCTCCCTTCATGCCACATGAAGCCATTTCCCTTTGTCCTTTCTCTAGCTGCTTGAGAGAAAAGGCCAACCCTCAATGGAACTTCTTATAGCCATGAAGCCTCCCAGCGTGGGCTGTCTTGTTCCTTAAAAGCTCCATGGAAGGGGAGCAGGTACCTTACCGAATCATAGAACAGTTTGGTTTGGAAATGTTGTTCTCCTAGTCTTCTAAGGACTGAACAATATTTCCTATAGCTGATGCAGCTGATAGCAATGAACAGTGGGGAGTTACCCTGGTTCAGCCCACAAAGCTGTTGGGTCCCTGTGTCTAATCACGTGTGGCTGAGTCTGGCTGCTCCCAGGGAAAGGAAAAGTTTTCTTTTTCCCAGGGAAAGTGACAGGAACAAAGCTTTACTGTCCACATCCTCGTGCACAGATTAAACTTACACATATGCTAAGTTTGGGATGCCAGTACCTCAGGAACACACATGAGCAGAAATATTTCATGTGCTTCACATGGAGCTATAACTTTTCCAATGGATTTACACAAAGAAGAACACAGCAGTGACAGTAGAAAACATGAAAAGTCAGAGGGACAGTAAGACAGTGCTCTTGTCGTACAAAAATGCGCTACAGAAGTCAGAAACTACCTCTAATATTGCTTGAGCATCCTCCCAAATGCAGTAACCAATAAGAATGGTTATTCTTGGACAGCAGTATACTTTTCTCCTCATAATTTATTCATTGCTAAGTCTAATCCTCATGCTGATAAGGCAATATACAATAAGGAGAAGAACATAATCATGTTTGAGGACAAGAGTAAGAAAGCATGCCCAAGCCATTTCCTGCTTTGTCACAAATGATTTCAACACCGTTTTGTTTTATTTCTTCCTGGAAGCAGAAAAACAGTGTCTAATGTTTCAACCAAAGAACTGTATTAAACATAGTCTTTTCTCTATCAGTATTATTAGTCAAGGATGAATTTCATAGCCTGAAAACATGGATAAGCTGGATTAAAAGGGAAAGAAATGGTGGGAAGAGCTCTGGTCTCCAGGGAATATCTTAGAAAAAATATGTATGATATTATTACAGTTGTCTTGTTCGTGACTGAAGCCTCTATTAACCTAAACCACAATTAGAGCTATATTGACTGATGATGGAAAATACCACTGGACTGGTGCTGCTCCTGGAGGACTGTCCTAAAAACCTTCTCAGCATTTCAATGCACATGCTTCTTTCAGGGCTCAAGCCATTCATGTTCATATCACTTTTGAAATTCTGTTATCCACCTGTAATCATCTTTTTCAGCCTAGAATTATGATGTCTGGGGCAGGAATGAGAGAAGTGGCCTCAGTTAAGGAGTCAATGCCTTGGTTAGAATAATAGTGGCTCTAGGAAGTAGACCTCCCATTGGCATAGAAATCACAAAGCAAATCTATTTTCCATCCAGCAATGTCCCTATCCCACACTATCAAGGAATGATCTTCCCATTCATGCTCAAGTATTTGGGTGATTTGTGTCAGTATCTGTATTCTTTACAAGTAGATGCCTGAACATATTGCAAAAATATCATGAGGTAACAATCTCAGTGTTTTGATCCAGGAAGTTTCAGGAGTCTTTCATACACTGCAATTGAATGAACTTTAAGATTAAAGACACATCTTCAGCCCTTTGATCTGGCATGCATCAGTTAATTACTGAACTCGAGCAGCTGCTACTTCCTAGAGGAAAAGAGAGGTTTTATAACAACCAGACAGGTAAGAAGAAACAAGTGCATGGAGATCAGTAAAGAGAATGAAATAATACTGGGCAGTGAAACAGATACTATGAAATATAGAGTACGCAACATCAGTGAATAGTGTGCAACATGTCAGAAAGGTCTTTGGAGGTCAAGCAGAGGATGTTTCACTTTCATTGTATAAAACAAGAAAGACTGCCTTGAACAAAGGGATGGAATCAGCATTGCGTGCATCCAAAGTTTATTTTATGCGCCTGATTCAAGTGAGATGTGACGAGGAAAAATCTTGGAAAAACCAAAGCAAAGGACGTCCCAAAGGATTATAAATTGTCCTAAGGGCTTGAAAGGGTAAAAGAGAGCCAATATATATGAATATAAAAATCTTCAGCAAATACCATCTTCATAAAATAAGCAACACTGCCCTGGGAAATCACCTAGCATGTCTGACAGGTCTTGGCTGATTTTGTAATTATCCGCTGTCTTTGTTATGTGATCAGCATTTTGGCATCATCTGATATTGTCCAAGATTTGGTTCCAAATGCAGCAGTGTATTTCACATAGATGTAAAGTTAGGTTTTTATACTGAGATACTAGGCAGTTAAGCTTTATTACTGAGATTTTCTTACATAAATGCTTCAGGTTAAATTTGGGATTTTCCAGGGTTCAGAGCCTTAAGCAGCACTCGCTGAAGAAAAATTTTGATTTCCTACATATATAAGGCAAGTACAATGATCACAGTGAAACATGGTCCCTTATATTAAAAAAAAAATTAAAAAGGAAAATATTGTATTTTATTACTATTTTTTATTAGAAATAATTTGTTCCTTATTGAAGAATTGATTTTTATTCTCTGTTACATGTTGATTTTCGAATTGATCTTGTTCACTGAACATTTTTAAAGTGCAATTGTGACCTTAGAAATATATATCCATAGTAAAGAATTGTGACAATGCTAAAGGAAGAGAAGAAATATTGTGATCTTGTTACTGAGCAGAAGAAGATCATAAAATTGAGAGAAAAGAGAAATCTGGGAGGGTGAGATAAACTTGCCATCCCACAAATGAAAGAGATCATTTATTCAGCTGGATAGCTGGATTATTCAAGCACAGCCTGTCAGCTTCAAAATCCTAATTCTATCTCTGTAACATGTTTTCCATACATGTTACAAACATCATTTGCCATATGAGAGAGCTTCCAATCACAATGACTGTAAATAAGTTACCATTATTAAGATTATAACAAAAACACACAAGATACTTGATTTTTTTTTTTTTTTCCACTTTGGGTGAAATAATTAGACTTCTTCAAGTTTTGATTGTTTTCCAAAATTTATATAAATGACAATAGTGGTAATTATTAGATTGGGGTAAAAAAACTGCTGGAAGGAAAATAAAGTAGTAAGGCTGAGGAACAGGTACTGCAGAAAAATGTACTAGGGATATCAGTTAGTAATACACACCTAAGCAACTTAATGATCCTTTTCATAGACCAAGCCCCCACCGGGCCTGTCTTCAGAAGAAATTAAAATTAATTTTCCTGTCTTAGAGAGCTAACATGTGGGAACAGATGAAAAAGGAGGGGAAAGAAAGAGAGACTGAAATAACAGACAGGGTATGCCAAGATGACATACCAGCATGCCATTGGTTTTAAAACATTACAATAGAGGAAGAATCTGAGGGAAACAAACATACACACCACACACCCCAAAAACACATTTGCAGATACTTATGGTACTGTCACCAGATAAGGGCTGGAGGAAACACTCAAGTGGATACACAAAAGTTTTGCAAAAGCGTCTTGAAACTGGCATAGTAAAGGCATTAGTCCATACACCACTAGGAGGGCTTTGGAAGTAAAGTAAAACCTCTTAACCTCAAATTAAAGAAATGAAATACCAACACAAATAAGAAAAGTGCATGGCAAGAATTGTTACAATGAGTGATAAAAGTATTAATGGAAGAGAAAAACAAAATTGATAAGAGAGAAAGAAAGTAATAAATTTCCAGCAGAGAGAAATGTCATAAGACAAAGCAAGTTCCTTCCCTCTTATTAGACGATAAAAGATCTCTCTCCACCAAAACCCTAATAAGGAGGTACTAAAATGGGATCAAATATTGGAGTCATGCACCTGAAGACTTTGGAGCATCATCCATCCCGCAGGGAAAGACAGAATCTACCAGTCACCCTAAACAGTGATCTCAGGACTTCCCAGAGATCAGAAGGAAAGTTCTTGTCTGGGCTCAGGAGCTGCCTTGAGTGAACAGCTGCTTTATCTCTGTGTTCTGTAAAGTGTTTGTCTGTGATGGTTGCCTGTAATTGCTGCTCTGTGAAGAGCTGCAGGAGGGCTTACACAGGTCTGTACTGAAAGAGCACTTTCCTCTTCTCTCATGCAACACAAAAGGCCACCTGCTTACATTAATTCTCCTTCACTTGCTTATGGGCAATAATCAAAACAAAAATAAACAAAGGAGATGTCCATGGGCAAAAGAAAACACTTTCTGAGAATGAACTTTAGAAAAATGAGTAGTGGATCCAGGACACTACAGACTAGGTAACTTTACATCAGTACCTTGACAAATACAGGAAGCAATGAACACAGGAGGAAAAAAAATAACACTTTAACAATATTCATTGTAGCTTGTAATCACACATAATATGTAAAGACAAAAACCCCTTCATAAAGACTAATGCAATTTCAGAGCTTGTTGGCAGTTACAGTTCAGTCCTTCTGGAGACTGAAAACCAGTCCAGCATGAATTGCATAACGAATGACTGCATTAAATCCACTCACCAGGTCTCAGAATCCAGGCACCAATCCTGAAATTCAGTACCAGGTTACACCCAGGCTGGTGAAGCCATGAGCTGTGATGGAAAGAAGCATTCTCCCACCAGACTCCACCCTAGCATCAGAAGTAGCAACCGTGCGACCGCGGCACCAGCTGGCGCAGTGACCTGCCTGGCAGAAGATGATTAATCTGCCAAAAGGTTTTCGATCCAATCAGTTGGCTGAACTGACTCACTCTGCACTCACAGATTGCTCAACCCAGTACAATGTAAGCCAGGGAAACAGATGAGATGGAGGAAGCGTGGGACTGAACACAGCCTCTACTCAAACCATGTTATGCACAAAGCCAAGCCTCACACTGAGATATTCATGGGGGCTAGAGGGGCAAATACGTCAGTCTTTGCAACTACTTAATAACTGAGATTTATCTCAAAGAAAGTGCCATTTTCCTACTGTGACCATGACTGAGAGGTCTGCAGTCTAACAGCTGTTAGAAAGCATAGATTTCAAACCAATATGGAACTTCTGAAATTGGAACCTAAATGCAGAGCAAATACATACCTCCACACAGAAAATTTGTCAGACTATGTCTAAAAAATTGATTTCACTTTAGGAGAATGTTGCAGTGCAATACTATACACGAATCAACAAGCTTAGTAAATCTAACTCACTGCAGCTGAGGAATCTGCCACGTTTTCAAAGACAAGGTATTTTCACCAGCTGCACCTCCCTGCATGGAAACTCCTGCAGCATCCACAAGATACTCTGTACTATGTCTAGTGTGAGATATACCCACCAGCCAATATTAAGCAATAATTAAGCTATTTTGGATTTTCCTTATCAGCAGAATCTATCTTTGATTCAGGTACAAATCAAACACTTTATATATTATCCCTACCACTAAAGGAGATCCATATGGAAAAATGTATAGATTACTGTATTAGATCATTAAAATATCACAGAAAAGGTAATTTAGATACAAATTTAGACTCTGCAGTACTGTGTACCTCTGATGACTAGCAATGTATTGAATTAGTGAAAATTTATATACATGAGTGATAAAGATCCCCAAGAGCAAAATACTTAAAAAACCCTATTAGAATCAAACAAAAATGTGTAGCCTAATATGTGTCATTTCTCTGTTCCTTCTTCTTGGGTGTAAAGGGTGTGTTTCTGACACTTGCAGAACATGCTTCCCAAATGGCAAATGGCTGCCAAACAAATGAAACGTTGCAGCTGACACCATGGAAGTTTGGCTCTTTCCTTTATTCCCTTAGGGGAGTTATCACACAAGCATTTGCCTCTGGCAACCCATTCTAAAGCACACTGTGATAATGTATCATTTGGACACAGACTGGCAAAAATCATGCATAGTTTACATAGAGACTATCTCATATTTTCTAGGCCTGATCTTGGACATGGTTAATTGAAAACATGGGCCCCTTTATTCTTCATGCTTTGGTTGTCAGTCACCACCACACATTTCTCTAGTGCAAGCCCTGCCTCCTCCTTTTCTACATCTCATTCTTGTATGTTCTCCAAAGTGAAAGAGTCTTGGAATAATGATCTCCTCATACTTGACTTATTCTGGTGTCCACCTTTTCTTTAAAAAAACCATATTTCATTCAGGAACTTCTGTTTGCATGTCAGGGAAATTGAATGGCATGATTTGCAAATGAATTAAATTATAAAGAGAACTTCAAATTAGCATACACAATGTGATACTTGTCCACCTGTAATAGAGGGGGATTAATTCTGTGTTCTTAGAAGAAGTAGCTACTGGTTTTTTTTGAAATCTACAGGTGCACTCATGCTGGGTTTATACCTTCCCAGATACCCCTTGCATTTCTCTCCATGCACTTCTCAATGATATGGACGACTCCAGTACTTCAGGCATGGGTTATCCACCATGGAGTTTTTCCAAGCATGTCCTCAAAGTAAGGCTCCTCTGGCCTTGCCAGTCCTTCCCAGGGAACTAAGACCAGCATGGATAGTTACATGCTACCTGCCCACTCTGTGAAGTGTCTGGGCATGAGAAACATTGTCTGCTAGAAGAATCCTTTACCTCAGAGCTCCAAGTCCCATTCCCAACCTGAAGAGAGCCAGCTCATGCTTGCATGTACTGTAAAGCACCTGTTCCATTTTTCATCCCCCTAAACCCCCTTCTCTAGTGCTTCACCTATCTATTGATATACCACATGATTTAAGACTCAAATGTCTACCCACCTCCATTTTCCACCCCTTCCAAACCTTTACACTTTGGAAGGACTGTCAGAGTTCTCTGTTGCAATTACTTCTCTCAGCTCCATCAGTGGGTGATAGTAGTCTTTGAAACCAAAAGGAACTATGTTTAAACAAAAGAAACTCTCACATTTCAATGCATTTGGTTTTATTACAGAATTTTTAAGCCATGTTTTATTTTAAAACTGAGATATTATTGACTGCTTAGTGGCACATAGATAAATAGCACTAGTGAATGCATCAGAGCTCTGTAACTGCAAAAACATGGAAAATAAAGATGTCATCTCTCCTTCACCCATGCTTTCCTATATAGTCACTGGTTTCCTGTTAGTGCAGTACTGCAGGAATCTGATGGCGTAGAGCCAATAACACTGTTGTTGGAAACAAACAAACAAACAAACAACTCCTGGCAGCAACACATAGAGATGGATGAGAAAATTCAAAAAGAAAATTCAAAAGCTATCCAAATGACAGTGTGTAAAATATGTCAGAAATACCAAGAAAACAAATACAACTCTTGTGATAAAGAGGAAGCAAGGGTCCCTTGCATTTTATAGCTTCCATCTTCCAACTTCCAGTTTAATGCACTGAGATTTCTCAGGGTTATGTAACTCTCCAGTGGTTGAACTTTGTAATGAATTAAATACAAAAAAAATAAATGGCTGAATCAATATAGCTATTAATGATGATAGTACAGGCCAGCAAAGAAGCAGCATCCACTAAAAAGGACAGCACTCTACTCTGTGAAGTAGTTGAGCAAGCCTTAAAATTATCAAAGCACTAAGTTTCAGAGTTAATAACCTCTCAAATTAGGTTCTCATATATCACTTTGTCAAGATCATGAAGGAAGGCACACTTCCCTTCACATTTTAAAGATTTTTTTTTGCAGCAATAAGAGTCAAGAGACCATTTTTTCTTTAAACAAAAGTTCAGATTTAAGAATTGAATGCTATGGCAAAGGATACATTTTGAAGATGTACAATTCTAGAAAACAGAAGATTTTTGCTAAATTATCTACTATGTTCATGCTAGGAAATCAGCAGTATTTTCAAAGTCTTAACGCCTTTCTAGAAAAGATCATTTGAACATAGCTCTAATTACAAAATGGTACCAAGGTTTCTATTAGGCGTGTTCCTAATTTGAGATATACATAAAGTATACAAAGAAAGTTATGAGCATCTTTCCATCAAGAACTGAATCCATCTTCAGAGAGGTAGGTATAGCTACTAAATCCCAGACCAGATAGAGCTTTAGGACTGCAAAAATATGGATGCTTACTAAATTTCTACTTAATACTATAGCCAAGAAACAATGTCTCAAACAAAGCTCTAGCTATGGCCTGCCAGAAAAAGTCAGCTTTACTGCCTTTAAGCAACTGTGGTCTGGAAAGCAACACAAGCCAACATCTGTCACCGTCAAATGTTTAAACAAAAACACATTATTCCTTTCTCAGATTTTCCCTCCTGCTGTCCTTTATAAAGTGCAGTTGTTCGTATTTTGCCAGCATTTCCTCATGAAGCCCATGGTCCTAAATTACAATATGATCCTCAAGCATGAGATTAAGTCATCACATGTGACCTGTGTCATTAAGGTAAGGAAGACATGGTATTTTTGAAGGCCATCCTTGAAGAAACACATTTCTTCATAATTTCACCAGGTATAACACATATATGGTGCCAACATAAAAGTTGAGACCTTCTTGTGCCCACCAGTTCTCTTATCTCTTAGTCACTGCCCTGTAGGGAAACATGCTGGTCTTCATTTCTGTGCTGATCACTGTAAGCTTTGAATGGAATTAGCTGGGGGAGTTTGTGAAGAACTGCTGCCCATGGGAAGGACCCACCCTGGAGCAGTTCATGAGACACTGTATCCTGTGGTAGGAACCCCAGGCTGGAGCAGGGGAAGAGTGGGAGGAGAAAGGAGCAGCAGAGATGAAATACTATGAAGTGACCACAGCCCCCACTGCCCATTCCCCTGCACCAGCTGGGGGGTGGAAGAGATAGAAAACCTAAGAGAACTGAGACTGAGAAGAAGGAGGTGGGAAAAGTGATTTTTAGTCCTTTCTTTCTCACTGTCCTACTCCATTTTTAACTAGTAGAAAATTAAATTAATCTCCCCCAAATTTAGCCTGTTTTGTCCATGATGGTAATCCCTCTCCTTATCTCAATACACAAATTTATTTTCTTCCTCCATTGTATTGACAAGGAGGAGTGAGACAGCAGCTGGATGGGCATCTGGCAGCCAGCCAAGGTCAAAATTGCCCTTCCCAATAATAGCAACTAATCCCCACTGGTGGAAATAAAAACCAAAAAAGCACCTAGATTGAGATCACTTACTCCAGCTCTCAGTGAACAGAAACTTGAGCGTGTGGGCTGAGCCACTGCCTGTCTGATGAGGGGCTCACTCCTGTTTCTGCTCTTNCAGTGAACAGAAACTTGAGCGTGTCTGATGGGGGGTTCACTCCTGTTTCTGCTCATCATTCAGAAAACAATCCAGATTCAGCTGTGAGAAAGAGTACAGGACAGCACATTTCCAATTTGGTGGTTTTCCATGTTATCTTCATGTGGTGTTCACACTAACCAAACAATATTACCAGCAGATAAATAGCAGTTATGTCCCAAGGAGAGCAAACAAATATTTTTCAGCAGGTGGAATATTTCACAGCAGCAGAAGGGTAAAATTTTATGCAGATATGTTGCTGTAAATCACCATTACTATCAGCAGTGCTTTGGTTGGTTTATTTCTTTAATATGAATATATTGTTTTGAGAGGAATCTTAGGGAATATTTTAGGGAAAGAAAGAAATGGATATCTAAAGATCCTTCAAGATGAAAATCTTTAAATCCTCCTTACAATCAAAGATGGAGTGAATGACAATATTAGGCATCAAAAGGTTTGGCTTGAGAAAGTTCTTTCAAACTGAGCCACACCTTTTCTAGTCAGGAAGCTCTGCTTCAAAGGACACTGGACTAACAGCATATCAATTGCTATATGCAGAGTTTTTTCTCCACTTGTTTTTTTCCAAAGATGATTATAGAGTGGCATATGTGAGGTGGTACAAACTCCCTCCTGCTTCTGCTACCTTTAGTAACAACAAGTCAGTTTACACCAAATTTGACAGAGAGGAAATCAAAAATTTACTAAGTTTCTACAATGTTTTTGAAGACAGGAATCAGAGCAGAGATGTTAAATTTGATCAGTACCCCCACTGAGAGAAAAGCTAAATTCTGAGTCTGGCTTTAACACACAAGGAAGAATCCATTCATATCAAAGATACGATAACAGAGACTAAATTGTCTTTATCTCCATTCAGAAAACCAGATTTCACCTCTAACTAGATGTGAAAGGATCAAACTACACTCCATATGACACATGCACATCCACACCCACAAATACTCTTAGGAAACCATGCTTCACAAGTCTCAGTGTTCCTGACTGTATTTCAGTGTTAAAAACTGAAGTATGGGTTTCTCTCCCTTCAGCAACAAAGGCACCTTAATCTTAGTTAAACATAATTCTTATTTGGATTGACCCCAGAAAGCTGGGGGACAGCTTCAAAAACAAAAATGTCAATACGTCAGTCAGCAGTCCCTGGATTCTTTGGCTCACCTGACACAGCCTCAGTCTTCCCTAGGGAGAAAGTAAGTGGGTGTGTAAATGCAAAACATAACATTTCAAGTAATCTGTTTTGAGGCATAACAGCATTTGCTATGCTTATTCAAAACCACAGAGCATTTCCATGGAGAATACTACAAGACAAAAAAGACAGATCACCCCGCTGCATGCCAAAACCCTCTCCATCTCTGTAGTAAGGAACTGAAAAAGGGTACAAGCACAGGGATACACGCCCCAGGATGCACATATCCCCGCCTATACATGTTTTAGTAAGTAGGCAATTTTAACCTCATTTCTAAGCTCATACTGCTTGCTGCCATGTGAAGACAACTCCTTCTTCCTTACAAAGTTGAAGCAGCTTAAAACAGGATTCGAAATCTGGCAATTTATGCCGCTTTATGCATTTGCTGACAGGAATACAATTCTACAGTTCTAAATGATTTCCTGGGGTCGCTCCTGTGCGTTGCCGTATAAAACAGTGTCAGTATTAGTCCCTTGTGCTGCGAGAGGGCATTAACACTACTACATCAAATGTGCAGTGTCAACAAGTAAATCACGGAGAGGAGTTGACGAGTGAAAATTGAACCTACCTTTCAGTACGGCTGGAAGAGCGACAGGCTGGATGGTTACCATAGTAATCCTGTGGCAGCTTCAGATTTATTGCCTTGTACTGCAGAGTTACAAAGGTTCTTCAGCTACCTTCTGCACTGTTTCCAGAGTCAAGAGGAATTCTATGATAAATGTCCACTACCCAAAAGATACATTCAAGGGGATGTAATGCCGGAAAGCTGTACTTTAAATGCAAATTACATGCTTTTTGCCCCTTTTAGAATATTAAAGAGAGATTTCAAAGGAATGAAAACAAAGAACTCTGACCTCTGACACCATGATTCTTTGCTCTACAGATCACAATTTTCTGTGGGACTGCCTACTACATATTTAAGTACCATGAAACTGAAAATGAGGTAATAAATTCCACTAAAGATAGTCTGAGTAATGCATTGATTATGAAAATAAGCATACAACTGAGCAATTACTAGAGCAGGCAGGCACAGGGTCTTGTTCAGTATATTTAGATCATTCTGTAACCATTAGGAATTAAATTATTTCATTATATTTAATTTATATTCCTTTATATTTTCAATAACACAAAAGGATATTGCTATGTGGAATAAATATGATGAACCATTAGTATTCCAGTATTCACACTCTACACGATAAAGAGTGTGCATTAATGTTACCAGATTGCATTAGATTTTAGTTTACCTCCATGACAAGCTTTAAAGGAAAACATTGATAATTTGCCTTTTATTACTATCATAAATATTGCTTGCTGCTCTGTTCAGCCACAATTTGAAAAGACCAACTTCTTCTCTTGTTAGTAAACATTGCAATTCATGAAATATTCCATTATATTTTACTGGATTTTTTATGTCTATAATTCTCTTTGATTGCACAGCAATAAAAGGCTGAGGGAACACAGGCTATCTTTTCTACCAAGTGCAGAAGCACCATGCACTAATTTGTGTATTAGCAATTCCCACGTGAATACTACATTATTGATTCTGCCATCTAAATTCCACTATATGACAGGGAGGATATTGTGTGTAGGATTAATAAAATTATTTCCTCAAGCAATATTTTTTAAAGCATTGATTGTGTACTTTTACTTCAGAAAAGCATCTCACAAATGTACATTACAATGTGAAAACAAAATAGTTCTGTGGTGCAACATAGTAAATACAAATGAAGACATGCTGTGTGACACCAATTCTGCAATACGCCTGTGTGTTAAAACATCGGGCTAAAACTGCTCTTAAAACACAAAGGGAGATGCATACTTTATAGATGTTTCCTACAAAAGGACACAGGACCCATCTGATTAATAGAACACATATTGACACTGTAAGGTACGCTATCCCAAAGGCAAACACCATAAGGTTTACAGTCTCTGTTTGCACCCATGCAGCCCAAATTTTGTGACCTTTGTACTGCAGAAACAAAGCCTCCATTCAAGTGTTTGTTTAAAAAAAAAAATTGAGGAAACATGCTCAGAAGTGTCATCTCTTGCTTGTAAGATAAATAAAGGGGAGATGGCTGGCTTATTGTATCCCAGAAACACCAAGGCACATTTAGATAGGGTTCTCTATAAGAGATTGTTACATGTGAGCGAATGCCACTTATTTTCATTAAATCTGGCCTGCCCATTCTTCCTTAATGGTGACCCCCTCCCCCCAGAAACCATCCCAGTAGAGGAATCTGTTAGCTTTAAATCAAGTGTATTTTGAAACAAATACAAATGAGAAAAAATAAATAAAATAAAATAAAATAAAATAAAATAAAATAAAATAAAATAAAATAAAATAAAATATAAAATAAAATAAAATAAAATAATAACAGGTATAAAAAACTCTAAGAACTATATGCACTCCCTCTCTGCCAAGCCTGGCTGCAGCTGAAGCAGACTAAATGAAATGAAAAGTTCATCAGGTCAGGCCACGGTTCCTGCCTCCATATGTCCTTTCCCTCACATCATGTTTTTTAATGACTATATGCAGACATCAGAACAGACCAAATGGAGTTCCACACCTGATGACAGGGGCTGTGGCAGTGGCTCTGGGCTGTGGGCAAGGCTCTCTGTGTAACAGCCAGTACAGCAGAGCATTCGACAATCAGTGCATTGTCGAATGCTTTGCTGTACAGGCAGCAAAACCCATCCCCACACCCACTGGGGCCAGGCTATCTGATGGAGCCAGTGCCAAAGCTCCCCTACTTCCTCTCAGCATCCTCAGATTTCCTCTAGCAGCAAAGGAAGTGCAGGATGTGAGCAAGGCTACATCCTGGTCTTTACTTTTTATGCTGACCAGAGCATGGTCTTCATGGTTTACACGTAGACCCACAGGCACTGAATCTACAAAGCTATGATACATTATCACAACTGATGATTTGTTGTATTTCTGCCCATTATTGCTGTGCAATGAGTTGGGGGTCCTGGCACCCTCTCTACCTGGCCTCACATCATCCCATGCATTATCACAGAGAGATATCCCAACTGTGGTCCAATTTCTCCTACCAGACTTCAGTCTGGTAGCAAAATATAAAGCCAAAAAGCTCACAAAGTATGTTTCTTACTGTATGTTATTCTTATAAAAGTGTGTTGTGTGGAGGGATCTAAAAGAGTTCTCCCAAGACCAAAGCCTGGTTAATGCTCCTCAGGAATGACAGGTTCAATCCCACATCACTTCTTCCTTAGGAACAATCAGTCTGAAATTAATTTCTCAGTAGCTGACTGAGAAGCACAGAATCAGGCATTATTAGAACTGAAGGATGGCATTAATAAAACATAAGGAATAGAAACAGATCAAATATGTAAGACTCTACAGCTGGTTGTCAATGAATTCATGTTGCTCGTCAGACACTATTACATGCTGTTCTAATCACTCTCACCAGGAAACATTTCAATGCACTATATTTTAGGTCACAAAAATATTTATTTCTGTTTTATATAAAAATTATTAACAAAAATAAATGCAACTACATGTTTTTCTCTCCTTGTCAAAAGAACTTCTATTCTACAAAGGGCAGGAAAGGATTAATTCTCCTTATTGACTGTATACAGCAGCCAATATGGTGGGTTCTTTTCTCTCTGTGCAATGACAGCAATGTGACATTTCCAAGCAGCAATGTTTGCTGACATCATGAGTCACTTTAATGCCATTTTCTCTACCTCATTTATCAGCAGCCATTTAAATAAAAGGCTGTGAAGGAAAACAGAACTCTTCAGACCCCAAGCTTTGCCCAGAACTTTGCCCACCTTTCACAGATTTGGGACAGCCCAGTGTGAGGCTGGATGCAGAGTTTGCTGCAGATCAACAGTCTCATTGTTTGCCATGCTGCAGACAATAAAAATAATAATTTTTGACTGCACATGCAATCACAAGATGCAATGTGAATTGAAATGAAGTGACAGCAGGATGCAGCCTTTACCCTGCATCAGAAGCTATACAGAAATCATTCGCTTTTTCCTCTGCAGAAAAAAAAAAAAACTACTGAGATAAGTGAAAAATGCCAGCTTGTGGGTACTGTGCTGCTGACTAGTAAAAGCATTTTGGTCAGCTTGGTACATTTCAGTTCTGACATCAGATGTGGACAGTGAGAAACTCTCAATAATAAGAGAGGTGGGCAGCAAAATTACACCAGTGTCAGGTTAGAGACATCCTTCATAACCTTTCCTGGTGTTATGCTCCTTGGTAGGAGAAAAGGTTGCTGCTGGGGAGGATGGCCTGTGAAGCAAAGAGAAAGGCACAGGGATCTAGTTATACACACATCTACCAAGGACATTATGATATCCTTTCAAGGGCTGCTCCTGCTTTCAGAAAGATTTGTGGCATGGAAAACAGGCATGGGACCCATCTTTCTTCCTCACAAGAACCGAGGAGTAGCTCAAAAGAAGAACAGAACTAAAAATCCTATCTTGCCCAGCAATTTAGGGATAAGTGGAAGGAGTGAAAAAACAGCAACAAGCATATAAACACCAACATGCCCATAAAAGTTGTGGGCTAAGAGTCATGAGATGAAGGTGTAGCTTGAGTCACTGACTCATAACCCAGCATTTGATTAAAAAAAAACAAACTGACATTACCTCCCTAATTTAAAATTGAATGTCCAGATGCTCTCAGGAGTCAACATAAATAGGAGAGCAAAAATATAGGCATTTTTGTCCAGCTTCTTCCAAACTCAATGGAAAAATGTATCTTGATGATAATTTTAAGTTTGTTAACCAAAAACTGTAAATTCATCCAAGGCTGCTTCACTGGTGTACCTTAGCTACTACTATCACCCTAGAGGCTATAGAAATATTTCTGTTTCTTTCAAAATACTCAGCATGGGCAGAGTCCTTCCCTGCCAGTCCTTCCTCCTGTCAGGAGAACTACATGGACCTCATACAAAAAGGAGGCTTTTGATCATACACAGGAGAACTATGTTTATTGATAATAAAAGCTTTCCCCTTCTCTCATTTTCCCAATGACATGGGAAGATTAAAAATGCATCAGTGGTTCATAAGGTGTGGCCTTTAAACATGAGCCAGATATTTTTTTCTTCCCACATAAGTAGTGATGCAGGTGTACTCAGCAATATTTCTTGCAAGGCATTTTAGATAGAAACATCAGTTAAGACTGGGGAGGTGAGGCAATAGGATTTGAGAGGCAATCAGCATATGAACAGAAAGAACAAAATAATTTAGCACTAGCCAACCTCTTGGATTAGTCATAACTGAGCAATTAAAATACCATCCAGGTTCCAGAAGAATTTTCATTTTTTTCTTCTGATTTAGACAACAGTGGTGGAGCAGTAAAGTCTGCAACTAGGATAAGCACAAAAGACAAGGTGCCTTCCTTCTTTTCCATCTCTCTGCAGCCAGTGTGGGATCTTTGATCAGACTTCAAAAGCCTTAACAGTTACAAGCTGAATCAGCATGTGGAGGATAAGGAGTGAGAGAATGAATGGGATATGGCCAACTGAAAACCTGCTCGATTCTGTCTGATTTTGAAAAGATTTCCTAGTTACAGGAGAGTTCATCTCATTCACATTCAAGCCCTGAAAGAGTCTATTTTTTCACAGCTTCTTAGCTGAAGTGGGAGAGGAGCCCAGAGGAGTGTTAACACTTCCTTTGTTTCCAAGACCTGAACTTAGCAAAATTTTCTCATGCAAACAGGTTGAGAATTCATTTTTTCTTTTCTTAATTTTTTTATCTAGCATGACTCTCATTGCCAGTAGTAGCATGGAATAGCTGCCCAAAATCAAGAAACTGTTACATAAACATTGAAGAAATTAAGCACTGTATTTTCAAGTGCATAGCCCTTCTCCCGTTCTTATCAGAAAACAAAGATTTGGTACATACATTTAATTCAATGCTCACAATACTAAATATTAAAATACCTCATGATAACATAGTTTTAAATTTTAAAAGCCTATTCTGGTGTGATTAATTATGTGATTGAAAAAAGATGAAATTAGCATTTTGGAACTTGGAAAATGAGTACCTCACTTTTGCTTAGGCACCAGAATTACTCTAGAAGTCTTCAAAACTTGGCTAGTTTATTGTCTGTTGATTTTAGCAGACTGTAATTTGGTCACGCAGGAGAAAGAGGTTTCCTATTACGGAAAATAGATACTTTTATGTTATTGTTGGCCTCAAATTACTATATTGTGCAGTGACTCCTGCTAACAGTAGAAGCAGGTGCAACATGATGTAGCAAACATCCCATTGCTAGTCCACCAAGGCTGTAAATATGAGAACTATTGTTTCAAAGTCAAAAAATATATTTGAAATATATTGCAGGAGTAAAATGCATCCAATTACCCAAGGCGGGTTATTAAAAACATTTCCTCAAAATATTAAAAGGGAATTATGATTATTTGTGAGGTTTTGAGCCAGGGTTAGCTTAATGGCACACAGGAAAGCATGCTGAATGAAGACAGCAACTGGAGGAAGCACTGATTCAGCTGAATAGTAAATTAATATGCTGGCCATTTGCCCTCAAGGCACTGTGGTTAAAATTCTGACGTTGATGCTTGAGTTAGGAATCGTAAGTGGGTGATATATGTATACAGACAGAGAGAAAATGTCCTGACTCTGGTATATTTAAACCAGTTGGTACTTTGGAGTCGCTGGTCTGTGGGTTTGAAAGAGTAGGTGGCAATTGTAATTATTTAGTGTTATGAAGCAGACTTATTCCTCTGGATTATGGCTTTCATTAGGATTTACAAAGATTGCTGTTGTTATTTCAGCTTCTCATTGCATATAAACTTGCTCTTGAGCAAGAACTTTCTTGCCTCCTTCAGAAATGTCAACAGGAAAATATTTTACCCACCCAGCTGAGAAAAGTGTAATAAAATCATAATATGCATTTCTCATTATTTTAAAAAGCAAAAAATTATTATTCTTGCTTTGCAGTAACCCTCAAAGCATTTTAGGACAAGACGTTAAAAGATGATTGGAGTCACCTGAAAAGGGTTTTGGTCTTTTTGAGAATTTGGGAACAAGTCAGGTCCCACAGAAATTACTTTAAGTACTACCAAATAGCGAGGTAGTAAATAAAATAACAGAATTAGACTTAATGGTAAAGAACTGTGCCTGTATGAAACATTAGGCACACAAAAGTCCACCTGAATGCTAGGGATGTCACATAACAGAAATTGCCTTCTTTCACATTTTCCTGTGCCGTGGCTCTTCAATGTCTGCAGAGTAAGAGAGCACAGATCAAGCACAGAGAATAAAACACATTGCTTGCATGTCATTCCTGATCCTTAAAAAAAAAAGGAGGATTTAAAGTTTATAGTGAAGAATGGTCTGCACTAGTAATTTATGTCACATTCCTGATAGAGCAGACCAGTTTTCAGTCACTTCATACTGTGAGGACACCACACTATTAAAACCCCAGCAATATTTTCTAGTACTAACAATGATTAAAACTCAGAAAACAATTAACTGTGACATTCAACTCCTGGATATGCTAAATTGTGGGTTTTGTATGTGTTTTGTGTCCATGCAAATATACATACTATGCACTTATTTTCCAAATCTTCAAAATAGGAATGCAAAACAGTGCCACCTGGACATTTCTTTCCCTTGTACGCGGGAGTTTTAGGACAACCTGGCAAAACATGTCAGAAAACCCAATGGCTGTGCTCCTTCTCTATCCCAAAGAATAGATAATCTGAGAATAAAATAAAAGTGAATCTTGTTAGAGCAACTGCTGAGTATTGCACACCAGGCACAGAGTGCCTGGACTGCAGAGGATGTGCCACGTTGTTATGGTAACAAGATAACAACTTTGGTGCACACAGCCGGCACTGTCACCTCTGAGACTGAAATCCAGATTGGCTGGGGATCTGTCCCCTGCCTTGCCCCATCATATCACTGCAAATGAGACCTAGTGTTGCTGTCCCAAAGTGAAGTCCAGGCCTTGCATGACACAGGCAGGGAATTGACACCCTCCCTGGGTGTCTCATGACCTCCTCACGATCCTCAGAGTTTGCAGAACATGCTGCAGCTGCCAGCACATTATGGTATATGGTAGAAAGGACACAGGCATGACATCTCCAAGTCACTATATATCTATGGAAACTACTGGCATTTTGGCTGAACTGGATAGCTAGATTGAATCCTTCATTTTAAACAGAGATGTATAGCATTCCCCTGCTTATGTAAAAGATGTGGAAACAA
This sequence comes from Rhadina sibilatrix, assembly GCA_013400275.1. Classification (NCBI taxonomy): domain Eukaryota; kingdom Metazoa; phylum Chordata; class Aves; order Passeriformes; family Phylloscopidae; genus Rhadina; species Rhadina sibilatrix. The sequence continues at coordinate 700,431 of VWYO01012530.1, read as the reverse complement.
TTTTCTTTCTGCTAAAAATAGACACCATTCATTCTATCAAGTCTTTTGTCTCATTGCCTTATACAATGATTAGCTGGTCCAGTCTATCCTCTGCCAGCAGAAGACCATTTGCCTTTCTTCCTGTGTCCCAGCTTAACCTCTCTCCCTTTACCCCATCACCCTCTCCAACTGTTCCTGTGATTGTTGTCACTTTGGTATCTCTGGGAAGGTTTGGATGGTGGGTTCCCTGGGACACAGCACTGCTGTGGGCACCTGAGGCAACCTCTGTGCTCCAGGTATTATCACAGGTAGCAGCTTCCAGCATTTAGCTCAGCATGCATTAAGTAAAGAGTCTTCTCCTCGTAGCGCCTCACTGCTTTGTCCCCTACTTTTGCCACTGCCACACAGGGAGCTACAATGAGAGGGAAAACTGGACCTTGTTTGACCTCGGCCAAGAGCACTTGCACCTCTTTCCAGGCAAGTTTCTAGGAAGATTGCCTTCAGAAACAGTTACATTGCCCACAATCAGTGCAATTGCCTGGAACCGGAGAATCAGCCTCCCGTTGGATACATGGAAGTGAGGTGCAGCACACGGGGATGTCCCGGGGAGCAGACAGGAGAGAAGAGAGGGTCAGAGGGAAGCTGCACAGGCAGCAACAAGGAGCCCTGCTGGCACAGCTGTACAGCAAACCTGAGCTCACACCCTGCTCTGTGTGACACGGCCCTGGGCTGTCACCCACCGCAGCCCCAGTGACACTGCAGGAGCCTTGCTGCAGGAGGATACCCCTTCTTCTCTGAAGGTCTCAGGTACCCAGCTGCAGTCCTGCAGCTGTTCAGAGACAGCATGATCTTCCAGGGATGTTAATGGCTAACAAGTACCAATTTGGCATCACAGTGCCAACAGATCACTACCTGAGGATCAGAGGCTAGAGGAGCAGCACATATCCCCACAACGTCAGATGTCCTTAGGAGAGAAAAGATTATGAGTGATGGTCAAATTGGAGATGGAGGAGGATGAAAAGCATTTTGCAAACTTCTGCTTTGAGGTCTATTTTTAAATACGATGTATTGGCCTTGACTTATTTGTGTGCCTAGAGAAATTGCTTAAAGAAAATGGCTAAGAGAGGAGATCATTATAAAGATGAACACCATATGAGCTTTTTCTCTTAAAGTTATCTTGGGAAACCTCAAAAAACCACAGCTGATGTAAATAAAGACATTTTAGATTCCCTGAACCCCCTATGTTACAGGAGAACCACACGCTGCACAAATATAAATACCTGCTTCCCATAGCATTAATTTCCTCATAGATTAGCTATAGCAAAAATGTGCTGAATTTTAGAGAAAAAATCCTGTTTTGCTCTGTAAGCCTGCTTCTTTGAGTGTGAAAATACGTAATATTTAAGAAGCTGAAAGTGACTTCCATGTCCACATCCCACTGACCTGGCACAGGGGTGAGGCAGTTGTCCACTATCTTTTGTTGAGTTCCTTCTACAGCAACAAACCTACAGAAAGCCAAGATTGATTTACACGGACATTTACCAATTACATGGGCTTACCTAACTTGATCCTTTTTTTCACTACATGTAAATATAAAGTAGAAGCATAGTACAAAGTGTTACAGAACCAAGCTCTGGTTGTGGCACAGTAAGCTAAAAATTCTATATATTAAAAGTTCAGCTGACCTGCTTAGGACAGCAACAGGTTCTGCCAATGGAATGCTCTGATCTCTGGGTTCAGCTGTTCTTTCCTCTTAAATCTTTCTTTTCTAACACAGAAACCTCACTGCTCTTAGCAGACCTAAAGTGATAACCCTCCAACTACCTAGTAATTTACATGTACTTTTGTGAGAGCACAGAAACTGGTATTTGGAATGAGACAAGATGCAAGTCTCATCTTAAAAGAAACAACACAAAACTGTTAAAAAATCAAAGATGGTTTCTCTTGTTTTTTCTTTTTCTTTTTAAGAAAGATAGGAAATATATCTGTTTTAAGGTTGTTTGGATGCAAATTATTTTAATTAATAGCAGAAAGTTGGTTTTTTGGGTTGGTTGTTTTTGTTTTTGTTTATCAGCCTGCTTTCCAGAACAGCACATGGTTATTACATTTCCCTGGCTTTTTTTACTGCCTTTTTTTATCCTACCCCTTTACTCTTTTCCTCTTTTCACTTCTTTCCTGTTATGAGAATTAAACTAATTTGGATCTCTCTGCTGAGGGAAGATATATAGGGAAAATTCTGGTCTTCACAACATGCCATAAGCAGGCTTACTCCCACCTTTGCTGGTTGCTCAAGCCGTGCTTGAAGTACTCTCAGCCTTTGGCTCCCAGCTTCACACTGTGCTGTAATCACAGCAGCATCTTTGTTAAACCTGTGCATCCTGGCTGAAAAGCAAAGGTGGTCTCCAAACAGGCCCTAGTCCACTCAGAACAGCAGGATCAGGACCTCAAAGTGCATTCTGAATTGAATGGGGAGCCAGGGGAGTGCGCAGAGCATTAGTGTGAAATGCTCCTGGTACTCCTTCCTCCCCAAAAGACACACCATTTGTACAAAACTTCTAGCGGTGCCTTTCACCTTCTCTGCAGCTTATGTCTCTGGCATGATGCCCTAAATCTTAAGTTATATGAAACTGGAAGGGATTAGCAGCTTCTGTTTCATCAATTATATTACTTTTAATTGCCTTGAAGGATTCATTTGTCTTCACTCCAGTAACCTTTGGCAGCAATCAGCAGTTCAAACACCACTACTCCCACACACAGCAGCTCTTTTCAGTCATATTACGGTTTACTGAAAGGTCCTTAAGAAACAAAAACAATCTCATTCAGACAGCTTTCCAGATGTATTTATTTAAATTCCACCTCTGATAAAATTAAAAGATTAAGTCTGAGAAGCAAGAAAATGCTTCATCATCACCAGGAATGGGCTTTAAATTCTTGTCTGTGTTTTACAAACAGCATAATCAAAGTTCAATAGAGAATATGCAAAGATTGCAAATCTATAGCAGACAGAGAAATTTACATAAATAACAGATATGAATATCTGATGTTTACAGAAATAAAACTGCATGCTATGCAAAGAGACTAAAGTCTACAACACTAAAAACCATTTCATTATGCTGATTTTTCAAACCAAAGCTCATTGTAGGTGCATATGTAGGAGACATTTCAGTCATGTAATGCAAGAAGAAACATTTATAGAAAAAAACAGTATCTATATATTATGCTGTATTGCTAAAAGAAATTTGGATTAATGATTAGATGAAAAAGAGAATTGTTTCCCCTTCAAGACCTTTGAATTTCACAACTACAGCAGAGAACTATACAACTCAATGGGAACCTGGTACCCAAAGATCTTTAACAACCTTTAAAAATCTGTTCTTTAATATCTCACACTGAAAGTGGGAATTTGATTTTTTTTTTTTTTTTTTTTTTTTTTTTTTTAGGGGGTCATGGAAAATACCAATATCAAGTAAATTGCACTGATCACACTGCTTCAGCTCTGGAAATACAAGGTCACATACAAAGATAACAATTTACTTATTACTGTGAGTTAAAATGTGAAATGTAATAGGACTGTCAGTAGAGCAGTACTTAGTCCAATTCATCCATCCTAGAGCTAGCCTGTCTCAATGCATGACTGAAGGTTTAGAAGCCAAACTGGATTCTTGCAAGTGGTTTCCATTGGGAAGCAGCAGGAGACCCTACAGGTGTGGCAGAGACAGACTTTTGTCTATTACTCATTGTCTTTTTAAGGATAAAACACTGGCTTCACTAGTATCTGGAAGACAATGACATCTTGTCACATTAAGAATACTGTCAGTAGTCACATAAAAACATAAATAAGAAAGGAACCATGAATAAGCTAGCCTGCAAACTTCATGAATAATAATTA
>VWYO01012530.1:655546-684937 GCA_013400275.1 Rhadina sibilatrix | reverse complement strand
CCCCTGCCCAAAAAAAAATCACAGTTAAGAACACCATTTTGGGATGAAACCCACAGAGCTAGGGAAGATGGCAAGCAACAGTAAGTTTTACTGAGACCTGCCTGGTGAACAACTACCACCTGGCAAGAGCAATGGCACTAACAACCAAGCATGATCGCAGTTGGATTAAGCCCTCACCATCCAACCCAAACCTGCTGGGGCCTTCCCCATGCTGCCCACCCAGGAAGGGGAGACAATGCATGGCTGTGTGAGCAGGCTGTGGAGCAGGGCTGGTTGGCTCAGGACCCACGGGGCCATCAGCATCCTTGCCAACCCTATGCCGAGACAGTGGCAAGATGTGCCCCCCATTCCCAGGTTCTCTGGACGGGTCCAGGCAGGTGGGCAAGGAGCAGGTCATGGAGGGAGAAGCTTCTAGACTGACCTGCTCACAGGTTTCCACGCTGTGCTTTCTACCCTCCTCGGGGGACCCAGACCGTGGCACCCGGCTTGGGGGATGCTTTGGGAGCCTCTGCCCCTCTCCTCTCCTCTCCGACGCGACGGCGAGGGCGGTCCCCCGCCGCCCCAGCTGGAGGGTTGCAGAGGGCACGGAGGGCTGCGGGGCGCTCCGGGCAGGGGGCACGGCCAGGGGTAGGGGACGAGCGGAGATGCGGCAGGTACCGACCGCGCCGGGAACGGGCAGCCGGCTGGCTGCGTCCTCGCTCGCCGCAGATTTTAAGGTTAAGTGCGTGCGATTTCTCACCCTCACAAAAGGAAGGGGGAAGGAAAGATGATCAAGGAAACAAACCAGGCAGGGGAGCGATGGAGGGGAGGGGGGAGAGGAAAAGGAGGGAGAAACAAAGGGAAGAATAAAACCCTCTCCGGGAACAAGCAAACAAAGAGGGTAAAAAGAGCTCGGCGATCTCCTCGGGGGGCAACCCCCTCGCCGGGCTCCCCGGCACCCCGCCCCGACGTACGGCCCCCCAGCAGCCGGCCGGGCTGCGGCCCCGGCCCCGGGCTGCTGCCCACGGCCGCGCACCGCGGAGCCCCGCGGGCAGGACCCCGCGCCTGGCCGCTGACGCCCTGGGAAGTTCGGCGGCGCGGAAACACGCCCGCGGGGTCGGGGCACCTTACCTGTCAGCCGGCACTCCTCAGGGAGCGCTGGGATGAAGCGGGGGGAAAAAATGGGGAGGAAAAAAATAATAATAAAGCCACCCCAGTTTCCGAAATTGCACCGCTCGATCAGGTTACTATGGAAATCGTCGCGAGGAGGCAAAAAAAAAAGCCAGAAGCCATCCTCATCCTCTCCGCCTCCGCGAGGAACCGCGGCGCCGGAGCCGCTGCCTCCCCGGGCGCAGGGTGCGCGCTCCCCGCCGGCCGCCGGCTGCTCTCCGCCGCCGCGCACCGGCAGCGGCCCCGGCCCCAGCCCCGCGCCGCCAGCGGTGCTGCCCCCCGCCGCACAGCTGGAATTTAAAGGGGCCGTGCTCTCCGGGCGCCGCTGCCCCCGCCGCCCAGGGCCGGCTGGGTGTGCCTTTGTAACCAAAAGTTTCCCGCGGGTGCGCTGAGATACGGCATCCGCAGGGACACGGGGCTGAGGGGGCGAGGCGTTTGCTGTGCGTAGCCCCGGGCGTTATGAATTATTATAGGCGTAACAGCAGGATCCAAAGGCCTCAACAGAGCTCAGCTGCAATGAGCGCTGTACGCAGACACGGATAAGAGGCAGCCCCGGCCTCTGAGAGCTTGTAATGTGAGCAGTGAGGGCAGACAGAAGGGAAAAAAGTATATAAAATGAATGAGGAAGGGCTGAAAACTTCCTAACCACCCCAGCCCAGAAATTACAATTTTTAAATCGCAACTAAAAAACTCAAAAAATACTACAAACAGTTCTGACACAGATCATCCTGCCTGTGTCCCTTATTCATAAACAGAAGTGCTTGTCAAGCTTGCCTGTTCTGAGAAGTGAGCTCGGCCTGCAGGACACCCTGGCAAGCCTGGAGGCTGGATCCATTTGAAGCCCAAATGTGGAGACTGCTGTGCCAACAGCTGCCACTCACAGGCACATGCAGACTTTGGCCTGATTGGGTGGACAGAGCATTGCATCACTTCACTCTGCCCTGTCTGTCCCCACCTTTACCCCTCACATGCTGCTCTGCTCTGCCCGGCTCCCGTGTGAGCCATTTCCCACCACAAACCCTCTCTCTGTTCCAGCAGCATCAGGTGCTGCAGCTGATTCGGGATCTACCACCAAAAGGATGGGTTTTCATCCCTACAGAATATACTCCAAAAGTTTCTGCTTCCACAGGCTTCAAAGGTATTCCAGCTTTGAAACATGTCTGCCTGCAGAGCACAGGAAAACCCCATCTTTGCTCTGTTGTTGCAGTCTAACATGATATGTGCTTCAGCTCCCAAGAAAGGGGAAAAGTGGGAAAAAAAGGTCTTCAGATTATTGCCTTAAATACCTATGAAGAAAAGGAGCCCCCTCTGGAGTAAAAATGTGAATATATTCTTTCCAGAGGAAGAACACTTTGAAAGAACAGAAGTCATAGGTTTAGGGAAGATGGTTTGCATCATGGTTCCCATGATACCTGTGGCTCTTCAAAAAAACCTTCCTCTTCCAGTCTATCAACCAGTCAAGCCTTGCAGCTCTTTATTTTGCACAAATATTCATCAGTGCTGGTCAGCACAGCTATAGCTAAAACTACCTCAATAAGGTGAGGGAATTAACATGGAGGCATGTTTGGATGCAGGAGTAAAAAATAAACAAAAGAAACAAAAAACCTCTCCTACTGAGCTGTGTGGTATTTCCCCATTCTGAATAATGCCTGACATTTCAGCTAGCCATTTCTATTTAAGAAAGCAAGAGGCATAAAATATACAGCAGCTTGCAGCCTAGTGAGAGCTTAGAGTTAAGAAATAAGAAAGATTTTTAAAAGGGCTGACCAAAAAGCAGGAATTGACGGCCACATTGTCCAGGAATCCAGTTTTCCAAATATCATCACAACTTGAAAAATTCCTACCAAAATACCACCATCACTTGAAATATTCCTGAAAATAAATAAGGATAGATTTTGACAACAAAACATAATGGGACATCTGAGGCTGCCTTTTCTTAAAGCTGCGAGACAAGAGAGTGGCTGAGTATCTTAAAATTAGAATTACAAATACATGAGTGAAGATCCCAGGTGACCGACATCTTTCAGAAATGACAATCCCTGGAGTGGATAACCTGCAGGTTATTTCTTTCAGTGCATGAAAGGCACAGAGCAGTGAGTTATCTCAGCAGTCTCTGTTCTGCAAGACTTCTCCCTGAAAGGTTAATTGGGTTAGAGGTGTAATTTTTACCCAGCAGAGATGTGCCAGCAGAGGCCTCTAATGTAGATGCAGTTCGTATTGACAAAACTAACATTTTTTACCATGGTGTGGAGTAATTTCATTTCACCAGCACAAAGATCAGACCTGGTGGTCCAGCCACCTCTGCTCAGGCACACTGTCAGTGCAAGGTGCAGACCAAAAGAGCACAAGGCTCCCACCTCCTTTTTGCCAATAACTGCTCTGTGATTGCTGGTCTTTTTCATAAAAGGTTGTGCAAATGGATAGAATATTTTTCTGTTTCTTAGCCTCAACCATTTAATCTTATGCCTCAAGCAGTTTTAGGAGCCTGTGCCTGACAACGAAACAGTAACCAGTCCTCTAGTCCTTTAGGAAGTGATATTCTAGAGCAGAGAAATATCTTGAAAGGTTACTTATTAGCAAGAATTTTCTGCAATGGCTTTTGCAGTTTTGCAGAGAAAATATCTAAATAATTTTCTATTTTCCCTTTGTTGCAAAGCTTTTGACTAACAAAGCATGGTGAAGATTAAAAAGGTGATTCTCAGATGTCTTTAGAATAAACTGGGTAGTTATACCTTTAATATATGAAACTTCAACACATTGTTTACATTGTAATTTTCTTCTACATGAGCTACAAACAAGTATGTTGATATGACTGACATAAGATTAACTTTATTTCAGGTTATACAGTAATTTGAAATTGCAGTATCTTGGCTTGTGTATTTAAATACAACCAATTATCTTAGCTAACCTATGTTTATGTAGTGAATGACCAAACAATGACAAACTTGCAAACTAATGTATTATCTCTATGGACTTTCAGTCCTTTTAAAATTACATCACCATATGACATGTGACCTCATTACAAAGACTAAAGGAGTCTCCTATCAGCCATGAAGATTTAAACGTTGCTAGTCAAATACATTAGCACCTTTTGTCTGCTAAATCCCCATCTCAGACAAAAACCTGTTTATATGACTGGTGTCAAGTGGCATCAGATGAATGTGCTTCTTCATCCCCAAAGGATGCTGTATTAAAGCAAAAGTTTCTTGCTACAGCAACACTAGAAAATTTGAAGACACCAAATACTAAAGTTTGTCTCAAAATCTTAACTTAGTCATTCTGAATATTCTCAGTATTTTCTGCTATAAAATAAAATGCAAAACTTTTTAACATGGCATGAAAAGCATGGTAATCTTGAATCACACATCATATTTTGGCATGTCTGAATGCAAAATTACAACTGAGGCTTTAGTATCTGAAAAAGCTTTTAGATGAGAATAACTTGGTAAAGCTCAGGCATTTCACATCTTGCAAGTGAACCTTTAGGGGAGCTCTGTGGCTTCTTTCTGCAAAGATACTGGGCAGGACAAGTAACTGACACTTGCAGAACTCCTTCCAGATCTATAAATGGAAGTCCATTTGCACCTCTGCAGTTCAACTTTACATTCCCCCAGATACCTGCCGTGGCTCTTTGTAAGACCCTTCCCTGCCTGCCTACCTACCTTCAGGTACTGTGACAGCACTTCCTCCTTCCACTGCCAGCTGAAAGGTTTCCTCACGTTTTCCAGCTTGTCACCCTGCTGAGCCCAGTGTGAGTCCATGTCCCTGATGCCCTGGTCCCTCCCTGCCTCAGCAGGAGAAGGAAAGCACCGCTGGAAGGTGAAGAGGAGCTGGTTGTCCAAAGCCACCAGCCTAAGCTCCAGGCCACATCCTCACTGGAGCATGTGCACAGCAGGAGAAAGCCTAGATGTACTCCACATGTATTCCAAAACCATGGGCACAGCATGTTTAGGAGAGGTAGCACTCTGAGAGCACTTCAGGGGAAATGTGGGAAGGGAAGGGAAGGGAAGCATCCTCCTTCCAGTTTATGACAGTCTCCTTTCTGCACCATTTGCCTTTTTAGGTGATTTTCTGCGTTTTTTTTCCCCATGTATGTCTGAGCTTATTATAAAGTTTTCTGAAATACTGTTGATATTACAGTCATCACTGATTAGGGGCTGTATTTTCCAGCTGAATGTATGTTCCATTTTAAAGTGTGATACTGGAGTCACCATGCACTGGCATGTCCATGTTATCTTCAAGGACATACATGAACCTGAGACTAAAGCACTTCTGCTTTCGAGTGGCAGGGACATCTTATGGGAGGCAATGTGACCTGAAAAATGACTTCCATTCTTTTGTTGTAACACCAGGCATGGGCAAATTCACAAGAATGTGTATTGAGGAAGGGAAACAAGAGAGAGAAATCATGTTTTGCCTTGGGAAAAAAAATATATAGCTGCAGTAGTTTCCAGATTTCTGTTACATATTCTGATACATCTTCTGTATTCTGGAAAACTCCTGGCTATATTGTGATGTCTTATCACCTTCTCCTCCCCAAGATGTCTGCAAGACCCATAGCTTTTTTCTTAAGGTTCAAGGAATGTTCCGCAAAAGGCTGTACTCCTCACTGAAAGCAAATCATGGATACTGATCTCCTGTTTATCTGTACACGAATACATGCACACACATGTTCATGGGAAAAGAAAAATACAAAGTCAAGCAGTCCAGAATTAGGAAATAAAACAATTTAAATTGTCTGCCAAACTTAAATTTGGCCACTTATGCCTATTCATATTCTTAAATGAGCTAATATAAGACTTGGTGTACTTGTTGGAGGACGTTCACTTGATCAGCAACTTCTCAATTATATGTTTTATCCTAATTACTCATGATATAGTCTTGTAATGTCTTTATCATGCCCTGTAGGCAAAATCTTTGCATATCTATGTCCTTTAGTACTGCAAGCAGTAAAATTTCATCATTAATTAGCACATGGGGAGTTACTGAGAACAAAGGAGGGGAAAGCTCCCTCCCCAATTTCCAACACTGACACCACCTTGGAGCAGAGGCACAATGAAAGCCTGACCTTGCACTTGGATCTCTGCCCAGCTGGGGACCATCGTGCCCTCTTCCCTGTTGGGGAAGGCAAGGCCTGGCTGCCTGCAAAGGTGTGGGTGCACAGGAGCGCGCAGTGACGCGCTCAGGAAACGGAACTGCTGAAATGCAAGGCATCCCTGCAGCATCTCGACAAATGTGGTTCTCCAAGATCTAATAGTTGGAGCAAGTTTTGAAATGGGTTTTCTCGGTGAAGACAGCATCTCCAGCACCCTTACTTTTGGCTGTTCATGGAGAAGGCACTGCACAGAGAAGCTAGGGCTTCCAAAATAGCTCAAAGTGGAGATGCTTCTGTAGAATGGTGAAGGACATATCTATGGTGAATTCACTACTTATTTTCAAATACCTGCTATAAAGCTGGAGTTACACAAAAAAGAGAGCACTTTAATACTGGTAAAGGAGCACCTTTTTTTTCAAGTCTCATTTTCACATGCAGCTGAATTTTTCAACCATTTTGGGTTTTATCACACTATGGCTGCAAAACAATCTATATGGAAAGAAATGGACAGTCTGTTAGAAGGATGTGAAAACAGCCTATTCACAGGGAAAAGTGGCTTAAATTTCTGTTTCCTCTTGTATTAGCAGTTGCAATGTGACTGAAGAAAGGATAAGCTCCACGATCCCCTGAGCCAAACTCACAACTTGTTTAACAGCATGCTCAATGTTTTGTATACTTCAGGCTTTTCTAGAAAAATTATTTTTCCTAATTTCTGCTGTTTCTATTAGCTCCAGACCCTGTATGTTTTATACTAGCTGCATTCAACAGAAGGGAAACCCAACTGGGGGTACAAATTGCCTGCTGAATGCCCCTCTCTGACTCCATGCTGTTACTTTTGACCTCAGATGGCAAAGAAAATGCTCTCCAGTTGATTTGCTTCCAAATGCCAAAAAAACCCAACCCCCAAACTTCTAAATATTAAACAGAAGGAAAGCTAAATTGAGTTAAAATAACACTGCAAAACAGTTATATCATAAATATAGAAATAAAAAAGTGTTACGAAACATGTTCCTCCTGAAACACAGAATAAAGCTACCCTGAAGAATGATCCTGTATTGTTTACAGAAGAGCTTATATACATTAGAAATTTTCTTAAGCAAACAGAAAGTTTTCTTATAACCGGAAATCTGCCTGGCAGACATAAATATGTTTCTGTCAAATTCACCATTCTGCCATGGATATTAGAAACACTCTGTTAGTGTCTGATGAGAGAGAAGATCTGAAGACCAGGATACTCTTTGGGACACGTGGTTTATTGGTAGTGGGAAGGCAGCCTAACTGGGGAAAAGTCCAAAGGTCTAAAGGGACAGGGATCCAGGAGAGCAAGAGAGCGCCTTACCTGTTACATTACATTTTAACCTTTTCTGTCATGAATATTCTAATGAGCATTAACCAATCACCTCAAGATACAAAACCTACAGAATTTACATACAGCCTATAGGGACTACTATATTACCATACTAATCTACATGCTAAAAACCTGAAAAGCCACCTTTTCCCTGATACCTGAGAAGGTCCAACCCTTTACTCATCCTTTTGTCTTCAGGGGTGTCACTGAATCAACTGTCCTGTCTTTCAGCTAGCTTAATCACTCTCTTCCTGCCCAGCGTTTCTACAGTTCAAATCTTGCTTTTAATTCTATCTCTTTTGTAGGTTTTACACTCTTAGAATCTTTCACTAATAAACTATCTCTGCAGGGTCCTCCTGCTTCCTCCTCTCCAACAATGGATATCAGAAAACATCTTGGGGAGACATGGACATGGTTTTACTTCCTTTATTAATCTTTCACTTCTTTGGTTCTCACATGACCTGGATGTCTTCTGATCTTCTGTATTTTAACTCAGAAGCTCTTTCCAGAATATTCTTCCAACTTTGTTTGTAATTGCAATTCAAGAGGCCTACAACTTCTGCTTTAGTTTGGGACCGGACTTATTTTTTCCTGTAACTGAAGACAAATGGCAGACATCACCTTCCTCATTTCTCCTGAAGTAATGCCTTAATTCTCTGTCTTGGTTAGCTGGCTAAATTATTTCATTTCCAAATAGATAAGTTCTGCTGTATATAGAGGTTTATGACTTTTAGTGCTCAGTATAAGCAAGCACTGAGAGGGATGTATCGAGAAGCATATTTTCTGCAAGATACATGTAATATCCTTTCTGCTCCATGTGTTTCTGCTGCAGCCTCAGCTGTAGCTTTATGTCCAGATTTTGGTAAGGATTTAAAAAATGTTGGGCACTACTTACGGTCAATTAGACCAGAGGTTTAGAAATTGCATCCTGTAGATAAGGGTTTTTTCTCAAAAGCCCGTAAGAGGTACAGGGTCATACAGACCAGAAACCTGGTCTTTCCCTTACATCAAAATGGCTCCTCGCTAAATTTCTGGGTCTCTGTATGCTAAATAAGAGAGGCTTGTCAAAGTAAAGCTAATAGTCAGTGGCAAATTCCTTAACCCAGCAAAACAATTGAAATGTAAAGTGCAAATTAAGGATCAGAAAGGAAAGAAAGAAAGAAAATAAGATGTAAGAAGGTTCTAACAGAGGCTCCTGACTGTCATATCAACAGTTGAAGTTAAAAGGTTAGCAGAGGTTGATCTGACTGTTAATGCTTTCACATCACTTTATTTATGAGAAAGAAGAAGGCAAGAAGCCTTCCATCCCTGTTATCAGGTTAAGGTATTCTGCTTGAGTGGAACAACTTAATACTCCAGATAAAGGGGATCACACAAGAATGTTTGTCTCAGACTAATTGGGGTAGATCCCTTTGTTTGTGTAATTGCCACCACTGTGGAAATCTGTGCTTCTGTATTTGCACAACTGTAATTATTTTCTAGGAATGAACCATTTGAATTTTAATATTCCATAGACTCAGTGCAACGCAGCATATTACAATATCTTGACCTTTTCAGTGTTCCATAAATTGATTGTCTGGTTGTTCCAGTTCTCCCTCGTTTACAGTCCTGGAATCCTTAGAAGAAGAGGTAACATGGCTATATCTGAGTTCTGTCTTGTATATTTATCAGCATTTTTGGAATCACACTGCTGGTCTCTTGAAGGCTTGACAGAAGTTACATACTGTGTGCCTGAGGTGCAGTAGCATATAAATTCATGCCAGAAAAGGCAGAGATGAGTGCCACAGGCAGGCTCACAATGTCCACCACAGGTGGTCCTGTTGAAGGTCACATTGGTTGACCAGTATTGTTATCACATCGTGATCTCTCCAGTGAGTTATTCTGACAGCCAGATAAACCTCCAGCAAAATAAATAGCATGTGCAACCTTCAACCAACCAAATGTAACTGTTTAATTAATGTGCTTTTCCTAAGTAAATCAGAAAGCAGAGGGAAAAGGCTTCTGGTCTTTTAAGGATGCATAAGGCAGAAAATGTAATACCCCATCTAAACATGAAAGGGAGAGAATCCTCTTAAGCTGAGGATGCAGTGGTAATGCAAAGTAAGAAACTGATTATTCATTTCCAGACATTACCTCAAACTGATGGACTAGTGAAAAGATACAAATTGTAATAACTGCAAATGTTGGGAGAAGATGCAGAGAAAGAGCAATTGCCACTTTTTCATTGCTTGTCCTCCGTCAAAGAAGGGAGAAGGAAAATTCACATTTGGTAGTGTTCATTACAATTATTACACTCAAAAAAAACCCTCAAAACCATAGAATGAAACAGAAATGCTCTGAGGTGGCTCAAAATCTTCCTCTGAGAATAAATGCAGATTTTTTTTTTTCTGAAGATGCTTTTTCACTTCCAGATGTGCCTTCAGGCCCCATGCGTGCCTTGAAGTAAGTTACTCTGCCTAGTGAGTGTGGAGCTGAAGGGGCCATTACTGCTTTAGTAGCTTCCTACCAGCATAGCTCAAACCACCTCATCTGCCCCTTCAAGCAGCAGCAGCAGCAGCAAGAGCTGTTTTGTCTCAAGCACTGAACAGAACAGGGTGCACATGAAGGTGCCTGCACTGCTGATGAGTGGTGGAGCAGGTGGGCATGTCCTGCAGCTCAGCCCTGTTACACTGACCACTACCACAACACTGCTTCTGACAAACCTCTGTATCAGCTGCAGCCAAACTCTTCTGCGTTCAGACCTGCATCACCATTTGAAACCTCACATCCAATCTGGGGTGTGGGGAGTGCTGTGAGGCTATGACAGAAACCATGTAAGAGAGCCTGAAACACAAAGAAGACTTCAGTTCCTTTCTTATCTGCATCCCATGAAGAGCAGTGCTGTCTATCCAGCCTCCTCCTGAAAGCAATATCAAGATGAAAAATAATCATATTAAGGCAAATTCAGATAAAACAGAGCATTTGCTTATGGGAAGAGAAAAGCATGTTTAAGAATTTTCTCCTTATTTCAAAACCATAAATCTTAAGATTGTTAAAATAAGTCTCAGTCTTAAGTTTTTGGACTTACTGGTTTTGGATTCCCATTTACCTATCAAATGTGACAAGTAAAACTCATATGTCTGTCCTCCATTAATAGGAACATTTTGGATAAACCACAAAGAGCTATGTCTGGTTACTGCCATGTTGATGTTAGCTCCTGCAGATTTGCTGCTGAAACTGGAGCTCCTTGAATGCTGACCAGTAGAAAATGTACCAGCCTCTTACCTGACAAGAAAGACCATCATATGCTGATCGTTACTAATAGTAATCTGCACTTTTTCCTTCTTCTTTGTTCAATACAGAACCTAATTCAAGGCCTCTCTTCTGGTAATCCAAGGTTTCACTGCCACTGGATTATACTCTTTAAGGCATTACCTATGGATATGTTACCAGTGCTATCATTTGTGCCTTAACAGAGACTGGACATCATCACATTATATTTCCAACACAATAGAAGAAGCATCATGGTCAGGAGGCAAAAAAGCATTTATTGTCTACATCATCCACAGGAATAAAAAACCTGGGACGTCTGTGGTGGTATAATTTGACTGACAACCGAAAAGCCTGCAATAACATCATGCTGTGGCTTATTGTGAGAAAGGCAGGGGAACAGAGGCAGGCATCTTCCAGCAAAAATAATCACAGTGGGCCAGAAAGGATGGAAACCTATACAAGGAGATTAACCCTCTATAATGACGGAATAAACGCTTATATGAGTACATATCTCCAAATTGTCTGTTTTATCACCAGTGCAAAATTATTATCTGGAGACCAAGCTCTAAGATTGTTTGGAGTGGGATGAAATAAGTGAAGTGTATTATTGTGATGTGTTATTTATTTACATCATTCATGTTGTGTTAATTAACCTCCAGCTAACATGGGGGATCTGGAGTAAACATGTAAGCAGGAAACTCTGCCTTGCAAGGCTTGCTATCCAAGTGAGTTGTACAGGAGTCAAGGAGAGGTACAAAGTGTAGGGACATACCCATCATCACAGGACAGATGAGTGCCAGAACCAGAAAACAGACAATAAACTCACAGTGCTTGCATCTTACACTTGGCAGAAAGGCTGGGCAATTTATGGTTCTTAAAAGGGACATAATGAAATATTCCTCTTGATGTCCAGCCACTCTAACACAGTATGACTGTATGACTATGACTGAAAAAAACTTGTTCAGAGACCTTTTCATAAATGAAAAAATGTTTTGGTTGTCAGTTTGAGGTGTGAGCCATTGTATATGTCCAACCGTTGCCTTTCCAAAGTCACATAAAGCATAAATGCCTCACTGGTTGATTTTAAACCAGGTCAAAAAGACAGAGAAGGTCGAAGGAGAAGGATATTTCTTTCTTTGGTATCCACTATATCTTATTTTACTTCCCTTGTCAAGGTTTTTCATTGATTTCTGGGAGAGATTTGGCCAGAAATAGTTTGAGTGGATGGTGCTTATGAATTTTTGCATATTTTATTACTAGGATATACTGCCAATACATGACACATTTCCAGATCTTTCAAATAGTATGTGCTCAACACACAGTGAGAAGGATTTTACTCATAAAACTTAACTAAAAGGAAGTGTACAGTTTTCTTCTGGAAAATAAGAATGAGTCATCCTTGCATGCATTTGATTTCCAAATCCAAGAGTCTGCAGTCTAGACTTACGGTTTTCATTTTTCTGAGCACCTAATCAGTCTCTACGTAGGCTGTTACATCCTCATGTCAATAGGAGGGAGATTCATGAGGATATAAAAAACAGAGGAGGATGTTCAAGGGTTTTCTTCCAGGTGAGAAGGTGCAATAGTTTTCCAGGGTGGCTGCTAAAAATAGAAACAAAACCATGACCTTTAAGTTGAGGGACCCCTTAGTCCTCTCTCTGCCTCACCCACAGAGAAATGACTGCCTATCTCTGTTCAAGTCTGCATCAATTCATTTCTGCCTCCTCAGGGTAAACAGGCTTTTAAGACTGTAGTTGTATTCTCATGTAACAATTCAATTTGGCTCTGAGCTCTGCAAGACCACCAAAGGAATAGGGGATGATTTGCCTAAGAGAGAGGCTGCATGTGCTGACATAGGAAATGAGAAAGTGGTGATGGTATATGGCACTGTTTTATAAAAAGGAGCCTCAGAGAAGAGGTTTCTTTTCCTTGATTCCATGTCCTCAGAGTGGAGTCCATGTTTTCCCTTACTGCAAGGGTGGAGGACCAAAAAAGCCGTCAGAAAATATATACATACACAGAGAGAGAGAGCAAAGAGCAGTCATTCCTTCATTGAGTATGTCCTGGGTTATATTTATATTTCCCAGCCACTTCCTGGGATGTCAGTGATTGAATGATTTTAAGAGTGATTACAGATCAAGGTGTGCATTGGAATCTACCGTCCCAGATAAGAAGGGGGCAGATGAAATCTTTCTGCATCTTGTGTAGGTCTCATGTGAAACACTTCTCCCTGTTTCTCCCTGAAGCAGAAGAGAAAATAAGGCATTTTCCAGAAGACAAACAGGAGAGAGATGTGGATTAAGCAGCAGCTTCCCCAGTAGTCAGTGCAGCAGGCAGTGCATCACTTTTCCAAAGATTTGCTGGTGTGAGTCACTGTCAGAGACGGCAGCGCACGAGAGCAGGCTGTGAAGAATACCCTATGCTGGTCCCCTCTCCTGCCACCCTCAGCATTTCCAGTGATCTCCTCCTGTCAATGTCAGACAGAGATCAGAATTTAGGCTTTTAAAGAAGAATGCTCTGTAGTCCTCAAGCTGCAGCCCTGTCTTTTCAAAGTGGATGGAGAAGTTCCTCGCCAGCAGGAATGGTGCTTGGATTCCTGTGTTCCTCCAGCAAGAAATTATTATAGCATAAAACAAAACAGGTCCTGATGGATGCAGCTGATTAAAAGAAGGAGCTTCAGCTTCTGAGTAAAAACTACACATGGACCACAATGATAGTTACAGCATGGTCACATTGTCCAGGTGTGCTCTAATCCTTGAGAGAGATGTGGTGTAGCAAATTTGAGTAAAGTAGCAGTGTCTTCCAAAAAGCAATCTACTTTGCATCCATATCCAAACTAAAGCTGTCAATGCACCTGCCATCAAAGCTGTTAGTCACTTACATGGGGCTGCAGGGGCAAAACATTGCTTGATCTGATCAAGTCCCCCATTTTTCTTCTGTGATATTTAAATCCTGAGCAGATATAAATAACCTATCTTTAATAATTCAGTTGATATTTAGCTTTGAGCAGCATATTAATTCATGGTAAGGAGCAAAGAGCAACAAAAGACACTACAAGTAGTAGAAATAGAAATAATATGCAGGAAAAGAAAGGCAAGTCACGAAGCAGGTGAGAGCAGCCATCCCACAGCTTCCCAAAGCCCACAAAGATTTGCTCTAGGTGGGCAATCAAGCTCTCTGGTCTTTGGCACATCTCCATTCTTCCCTGCTTCAGGTGCTCTGTACTTCTCACCTCCTCCTGCCACAGCAGAAATAGGCTGTAATAAGTACTTAAACCCAAATCCTCTCAGTCCCCAAATATTAGTGAACTACTATCCAAAATAAAAAGGCTGCCTGTAACTCCCAGCTTGCTTGCTGACAGTGCCTTCAGTGTGCCGAGCCTAGAGGAGCCAGGTGTGCCCGGCAGGGATCCACAGCCATGACACAAGGTTCAAAAGTCTTTATGGGCAGTCAGTCTTCCCTTTGTGCTCTGTAAAGCACGGCCAGCGGCAGCGATCCAATCGCTGGGGTCACCCCTGGTGAAAAGAGCACTTGTTCCCTCTTCCTTTTTCTCATTCAAGGTCTTCCAAGGCAGAAGCAAGGCAGAAGCTCCCGGAAAGCTTGAGGTAAGCAGCAGTGTGCTTCCCGGGATTCTGACCTTGCTATGGATCACATAGGAAGCAAATCAGCCATGCAAAATAGGACTTCTCTGCATTTTCCATGCTGATCAGAATATTTGAAAATAACTGGAAAGCTTGCTATTTCAGAGCCATGTGAGGCTTAGGCAATTTTCCCCATGAATGTATATTGACATTACTTGCCATTTCATTATCTGTTTTCCTTGTAAAATAAGTTTTGTAGCTCTGAATTTGATTTCTATTGTTAGTGCTTGTTATGGCAGCATGGTTATATCAGTATATCCAAGAGAAGAGAGAGTTGTATGAGAACAATACATTTATGAGAAGAATAGAAACTCTTAGGAAGGATGGACAAGCTCTCAGGCTCTGTTTCTTTTGGTCTGGAAATATTTATTATGATTACTGCATTAAAGACAGAGAATTATATGAGCATAGGGAAAAATACCCATAAGTACTTTTGTCACCATCTTTAAAAAGCTGTTTAGAGTCATCACCATTCAACTCAAACTCTTTAAAATGCCAGTTTACATATTTTAACATTTGCTGGCAAGGAAAATTAGTGCTCAGGATCTTTCTGTAAGGCTGCATCCTGGCCACAGCTCATATAATCAATTTTCAGGCTCCTCATAATGTTCTCCTTAAGTATCCAAAGAAAAGATATGCACCTCATACAGAAATGATGTGAAGTATAGTCTGACATCAAAATGACCTGAGGTACTGTTGTTCCCTAGAAATGAAAGAAAATTAATAACAACATAAAATACTTAAAGTAGAGAAATGTTTCTGTATCTGGCAGGGCAAACTAGCACCACAATCCCAGGAGGTTTGTTCTCATTTTCATTATCATTACTGTATAGTCCACACTTCAGAAAAAATAGCTCTGTAAATTTTGGTTTTGTAGTTTTAAGCTTTAAACAATTCCAGAAAAACTGGGGGGCAGAGTGGGGAGTGCTTATTTTTTTCAGTCATGTAAGTTATTACCCTACTGCGGCTACATCATATTCTTATACTCACTTTCCAAATTTGACCACATATATTTAAAAGCAACAGCAGAGGATTTTTTTTACTAAAAATATTAAAAACAACCTCTTGAAACATGAGCCATTTTACCCAGCTCTGAATTTCTTTCCTTTGTCAGGTCTATACATATGTCAGTAGTTGAGTATTTTGCTTTTTTTGGACAAATTCTCTACAATAATCGCATCTTCAATGGAACATCAAATCTTTTGGCAAAAAGACCATCACACCAAAGGAATACTTGGTCTTATAATTGGGAGATATAATCCAGAATAAGTGCCTACCCCATGCAATAATGACTGAGATCTCAACATGTCAGAGTAAATTATTCAATTTAATTGTTAAAATTTTTCAATATGGAAAAAAAATCCCACTGAAAGTGATTGCTGTTGGTTTGATCTGCATCTTGGAAAAGCCCCAAATTTTTACTCAAACAACAACAAAAATAACAAATTTAGTTACCCCTGCAAATATTTAAGCATGCTTACTGCTCACAGAATACTGGAAAGTGGGGAAAACAAAAACAAAACCAAAAACAACAAAAAAAAAAAAAAAAAAAAAAAAAAAAAAAAAAAAAAAAAAAAAAGAGAGAGAATAAGAAAAAAAGTGAGAGACACCTTCTTCTGTTAGTGTCTTCTGCTTGCAAGTTTGTTCCTCACACCACTGGGGGCAGGAGAGAATGAACACCTGTCCCCAGGCGGAGGCACTCGAATGGCACAGCACAGCCCCCATCTCAGCACAGGGGGAGGATGGCTGCCACTGAGAGAACCCCCATTTTATCTGTTTGAGGAAGAAAGGAAGGCAGCTGCAATATTTTTAGGAGTGGGTGACAGCTGAAAGTATGTCTTGTGAAGTTGCTCTTTGATGAATGTATAGCATACCTGGAGGAAAAATAGGAGTTTGCCAAGTGCAGACATCTTCTATTCTCATATAACTAAAGATGCTTTGATCTAAACTTGACAAGCAATGTGTATATTATTCTACTAAAACCACTTTAGTCTTTCTAACTCAAAAAAAAACAAATAGCCCAGGGACTAAATCTGCTTTTAGACACCTCCTCCTGGAACTCCCACTGCTTTTGGATTGAGAAGCATGTAAGGTAGGTGCAGCAGAGGAGTACTCAGAAAAGGTACGGGTAGTTCAGCTCTTCCTGCAGCTTGACTTGGCCTGTTTGGGTCATGTCCCAGCCTGGATTTGGATTGCTTTCCAGGGGAATGGTAGCGGTGCTGGTGGAGGCATGAGAAGCCAACTCAGCCTTGAAGTGTTTCTCTAACCCGCACTGACACTGATTTATATTTTACATCTTTTTGCTTGCATTTCCAAGCCATCAGCACTTCATCTATCTGTGGAAATTAATGATACATGTATTTTTGTTTCTTTTAAGATAGCCTATGATATCTAAAAAAGATGATTCATAAACCCTTTGGTCTATTTAATTGTGTCTGTCTCAGTAAAGTCTGCTTGAAATATTGGTAACTTTGATTCATTTATTGCCGAAATGAGAGCAGCATTCCCTCTATCTGGTATATGCATTGCAATAACTGCCTGAAATCCAATAAGGTAAGAAAGTGGCAGAAAGTTTGTGAAGAAGAAGTGCCATATGTGAAGTTTGTCCTTTGCACACAATCTTCTTCAAATATATCTTAACCAACTACCTACTGTATCTATATCAAAGATAGCAATTACAGATTCAATAATTTACATTTTAAAATTCTTAAATGTGTATTTGTTTGCTATCAGAGAGTGCAAAAGCCTCTGACAGAAGCTCTCATACTTTCATGTGTACTTACAGTTTCCACTAGCTTCCATTTAACTTGCAGCTTTAATTTACTTCTTGGAAGACTATTTTAAAATTATTAACTTAATTTTTAACTACTACAATAACTACTTTATTGAAAGCTGATTAAAATACATTTTCAGACATTAATATTATTCAGACATTTCTGACATTTATATTATATTTTAATGGGAAGTGTTCGATAAAAATGTGTTGTAAAGGATTCATTACAATTATTCACAGAATGAAGAAACCTGTGGAAAAAAAGCCTTTTCTGCTGGTTCTGCTGAGAAGTGACTAAAGGAAAATCAGTTATATTGCATTTGATGTACTGAACTGCCTGACAGCACTATAGTCTTGGGGAAGAATATTTGCTTCATCTCCATCCTTCAGCTGGGGCACCCAGTGTTGACCAATCTGTTATGGTTGTTTGGACTGATCCTTCTGTCTCCAGAGCAATTTATGCATCTCTGGTAAATACAGGAAATAGAAACAGCTGGCTACACTTTCCTGCTGGGAAGTTAAGTGAGCACTAAAGACCAAAGAATCATACAATGGTTTGAGTTAGAAAAGACCCTAAAGGTAACTTAGGGTCTAACCTAAGTTAACCTCCATAGACAGGAATACTTTCCACTAGACCAGGTTGCTCAGTCCCAGCCAACCTGGCATTGAACACTTCCAAGGATGGGGCATCCACAACTTCTCTGGGCAACTGTTCAGTGCCTCACCACCCTCTCAGTAAAAAATTTCTTTCTTACAGGTGGTCTAAATCTGCCCTCTTTCAGTTTGAAACCATTCTCTGTTGTCCTATCATGATAGCCCTTGTAAATAGTCCTTCTTCAGCTATTTCGTGTGTTCCCTTAAGGTACAGGAAGGTGGTATAAGGTCTTCTCTCTTCTCTTCTCTTCTCTTCTCTTCTCTTCTCTTCTCTTCTCTTCTCTTCTCTTCTCTTCTCTTCTCTTCTCTTCTCTTCTCTTCTCTTCTCTTCTCTCTTCTCCTCCCTCTCCCTCCCCTCCCCTGCACTTCTTGCAAATTTAATTTGTATTCAGTAAGCAAGGAAGAAAAAATAGTCCTTAGTTTAATATTTCAGGAAATTATACAGTAAATTCCCCAAGAAATGTAGTGTACTGAGGCCAGGGCACAGTCCAGCATAACTTCCCACACACAGAGCCATTTGCCAAGCCTGGCTGATGCACAGTTCTTGTACAAGTACTTAATCCCAGGGCATGACTTTTTACCAAATTATTTTTACTTTTCTAAAAAATAACATGGGTATTTTCCCACCAGAAAAACTGTTCTTTTGTCCTCTAGTTATGAGCATACTTAGTATAGCAATAAAAGAGTAGAAATTGGAAATCATTTAAGTCATCTATTCCATTCCCTTGCCTGTGATTAATTATTTCCTAAATTGAGTTGATTAAAGTTTTTTTTCAACATATGAACAACACTGAAAAGTTGTATCATGCAACTGGGGAAATAGTATGGTATAGAACCAGTAAAAGAACCAGTAAACAGGATTACAGAAACATCTGCTGAAAAGTTTTTTCTTGTGAAGTATGATATTTATACCTTGGCAATGAGCAATGTGCACATTAACTGCAGATTATTTGTACAATTGAACTCTCATTCCTTTTGACAACTCTACTCAGCCTGTTTCCATGGCTAGTCCAAGAGACTTCACCCCACTCTTCTGAAAGGAAAACATTTGGGCTGCTGGGATTTCAGGGTTTAAGCAGGATGCGTGGTGCCTGGATGTTGGCTGGCTTCCTTCAAGATATGTACACACATATTGTTTGTGCCTTTAAAACAAGTATTTTTTTCTGTAAGAAAGTGAAGAGAATAATAGAACAGATATAAAAAAGGCCAAAAGAAATGAAGGCAAGGAGACTACAGCACTGCCCTGTTCTTACTTACAGTAAAATGAGGAAAGTTCTCTGCTTTCAAGGCAAAACTCAGTTGAAAAGTTTATTTTTTATATACATAAATTCCTTTTCCTTGCATTTTCATAAACCAAAAAGCAATTGTGATGACAGTGCTGCAAAAGGACAAGAAAAGGTAAATAAGCATTACTTTAGGGGTTAAGAGGCTTAATGAGAGTGCCTCTGAAATCATACAAAACTATATTTTAAACAAAAGTCTTGCTTCTTGCTTCTCTGGAACAGGGGAAGCCTCAGCAGAGAATGTGAATGCTCCCTCTGAATTTCAAATTGTTGTTCCATGGGCTCCTGTGAGATCACTGTGGGGCAAGTTCAGAGCCCATCTGGGATGAATCAGGTAATCAGTGACTTTGTAAATCACCATGTTGCCTTAGTCCTGATTTTTGTTTTAACTGAGGGTGAGGAGAAGGTGGTAAGTGCTGATGGAATCTTGAAAGGCTTTCTGAGGCAGTGACTATGAATGAGAGTGATGTAGCAGGCCAGGGCCAGGGCACCTGGCCAGAGTCAAAATTGAAGCTGATAAGGAAACTGCTTCAGCTGGCAGAGTTAAATGTACAGGAAAAATGAACCTTTATTCATTATTGTCTGTACAATTCCATACTCTTTATATCACCACAGCAGAATTGTGTCTTCCTCCTCTAAGTCTAGAATGTTAAGTCTCAGGGAGAGCACCCTCTCAAGTATTTAAATGGTAGCAGAAATCCTGTCCTCAGATTAACAACTTTGGCTTTATTTCCTGGGTGTGTTCAGCTCCAGTTAGAGTGAACTAAAATGAAAGTTTTAGATTAGTCTTAGAGCAGACAGACTGACAGGCTGCGGCTCCTCCATGCATCGTTTCTCCTTTTCTCACTTGTGCCTAGATCAGTAAGGGTTAGTACAGGAGTGACTGTCCCTGTGCAGGCAGTCAGGTAGTCCCTGCACCCGTTTAATGGAAACTCTGGCACCAGCCAGTTGGCTATATAAAATTACAGCAGTCAAAATGTTTCTCTAGACATCTGATGAATAATGAAAAGAGCTTAATAGGCACTTCAAACAATCGTTCTTCCATCCTTTGGGGTATGGAGTTATCTTTTTGAAGGGCTAAATCCACACAAGTTGAAAGTGCCCTTTAAAAGGTACGCCCTTTTGTGACAAAGGGACATGGATACAAAGAGATACAAAGGTAGGGAGACAGGTGCTTTTGCACTGGTTTTATTCCTGAACATGTTGACTGTATTTTGCCTATTTTTTGATCCAGATTCATTCCACCATTTACCTCACAAGGGCCCCCTTTGAATACAAATCCCTAGAAAGGAGGCTGGGATGGTAGCACCTGTATCCTTGCCTTAGACATGGCATTTCTGATACAGAACAGAAGCTGCCAAACGGCCACATCCACAGCTGAGGAGGGTACAATGACTTGGCATAACCTTTTAGTTCATTTCATGCACAGACTTTATTTAAAGACATATTATAAATGATAAATGTTAGCTAACTTCCCAGAACCTCAAAGGAAGCTGACAGCAGGCACATACCAGGGTGTGTGGCTGGGCAGTTTAGATTTCAGGCTGGCAATACCTCTTTTCTTTCGATCCATGATCCCTGTTGAGGGGGTATCTTGTCATGTCAGCAGTAAATAACTAATGTAATCTCCATATGGTGCCAGTAAGCCATTAAGAAGCCTCCCAGTCTTACTGCTCTCTTGCTGACTTTGCACCTCACTCGTACAGACACGGCATAGGCAGTGTCAACACTCGCATTGTCTTTGCCTTTGTAATGCACAGAAAGTAGCTACATAATAATATATTTCTAAGATGAGGCTTAGATAGAAATGGCAGTGGGTGGGAATAAGGAGAACCAGGTTGTCTGAGTAGTCTGGTTTTAGATTAAAATTTTCTCCTGTCTGTTTTTTGCTGTAATGATGATCTCTGTGCTCTGTAACATCTCAATACTTCCATAACCCCAATTAAAAAACAATTAAAAGGAAATAAGGAAAGGTGATGCTTTTGAGTAAACTACCGAAGCTCAAAAAACAATATATATGCTCAGTGGTGCCAAAGAGACTTGAACCTGCTTAATAAAATAAGATGTGAACTGTGCACATTAACTCTTTTGAATTTCTTGAAATATGGAGATTAGAAGCCAAAATGGATCATGACTAAGAGATGAGGATTTTTGATTGAGGGAAGAAGTAGAGAGATAATCACAGAGACAAAATTGTGGATCAAAGATTGTTATTATTTGGTCTTGTAATTAACCTTTCAAAATATCAGTCTTTTGTTCAGCATGTTTTTTTCAAAGTCAGTGAGGAAGAGGCATTTGTATCTCTTTATAACTGTTGCCTAATGGATCATTTATTTTAACTGCTGACTTGTTCTCCCTATCAGGTGGTGGCAAAAGTGGCCTTTCACAGCAAAACAAAATCTACATGCACTGCCATTCAGCAAAGCCTGTTGGAATCAGTGGCAAATGTTTAATGTGTATTTGCAAAAATGACCCTTTCCTTTTATTCTGTTTCAGGATCTTCTTTACACCTTCATGTCAAAGATCTGGTTTAATGGATCACTGCTAATGAAGCTTTCAGATATGAGCCATAAGTATATGTATATGTTGTTCAAAAGAAGACAGTTTTTAATTTCTATTACCATACCTCATACAGGAAAAGGAGCTTCAGTCACATGAATTCTTTGTCTCACTGAACAAAAGAAAAATTGAGCAAAAGCACAAATTTGCAGCATGGGAAAATCAAGCATCAGAAGTTATGCCAGTTACAACCAGAAGAGAAGGGTGGGATCTAAAGAGGTTGATAACTTCTATTTTACAATTACTTGCTAGCACATTCAATAAGAACAATTTTTTATGTATATATGAATAGTAATTTAACCCATTTAAGTAAGGATGGTGCCAATACAAGCAAGCTGTTTATAGTAAGGACAAAGAAACCCCATGTGTTTGGCTTTTATATTGTAATCAAAACCTTCAAAATAATATACAGATTGTAATCATAGTAGCTCATGTTGTCATGTCTGCTACACATTTCTGTTTCACACATTTGGAAAGAAACTAAAAGAATTTGAGTGTTATGATCAAACACTGGGTGAAAACACAGGGCTTCTGACTCTGCTTGCCTCACTACATCCCTCTACTTGAAAAAATTTTCCATTTTTCTTTCCTTTCTTCCGGCAACTAATCACTGTCATTTCATCCACTTGCCTTCTCTCAGCCTCCACAAGTAAATGACAGTAATTATAATGTTCATTTATACTGCTATTATTTAATTACTCTGGGTACTGAAGCCACTGCTGTTCCTAAGGACAGAAAACCAAGATAGGCCCAGGAACACAAGAGATACCGGCAACTAAATCATAATGGGTTTTTTAAAAAAAGTCCTTTTCACGTGGAGCTTAATTAGTATAAAAAGTTTAGGGAAGAGAAAGAAAATCATGAAAGAGTGGTCCATAGTGGCTACTAACTGTGAACACCTAATTTTGACCCTTAGTCCAGGAATTCTCCTGTTGCTTTGGGGCTATACAGAGATGTTCCCCCTCCTATATTTCTATACCAGGCAACCTCCATGGACCCAGGAGCAAATACATACTTCTTTGTTCTTGTACTCCTTTCCCTTAGTAATGTGCAGGGAGATAGGAAGCAGAACCAGATGAGCCTTTGCACTGACATCATGTGGATGTCCTCTGTTATGTTACACACTGATGTTACAGCCAGACAGGCCACTCCCCTGCTACTTATTCTCCCTTCAGCCAGCCCTGCAAGCCGGGTCTCTGATGCAGATCCTGCTGAATTCAGTGAAATCTCTTTTCAGATCTTCAGAGCAGACTCCTAAAGGCAAAAGCCTGGTTAATACTCCAGCAGAGAACATCTCATTACATAGGGCTGGTCAGGAACAGTAATCAAGTTACCTAAAGGAAAATATTTAGGGTGCATTATTTAAACTGCATTAGATATCTGTATGGTCATTCCCAGGCAGAATGAATATTTCCTCAATTTAATTTAATTTTATTCCATTTAATTTACACCTTTCATTACTTCAGATGAATATTGCTCTACAACACGTCTTCACAAAACAGGCTCTGCAGGAAATGGTGTGAGCTACTGACATAATTTCCACTATCATTTCTAGTACTATAAAATATTGCAACAGTAGAGAGCTTTCTCTTGAATAAAATATAAACCCGAGGTTCTTCTCTGGATGCAGTTATGTGGTAAATATAATTGCAACCTAAACATGTAAGTACAGAAATCAGCAGTAGACAGAAAAACCTTCCTTAATGTTCAAATTTGCAATTTTTCCCTTACTACATGGAAACAGTTAGCCAGTGCAGTCCCTCCCTCCATGATGTCTGTCCTGCACCATCCTCACAGGCTTTTGGATCTGGTGCCCACTGGCTAAAGTCCAGCAAAACCAGAGCGTAGGTGCATTTGAGTCATCTAAATCTTGGAGAACGATTTCACACTTAACAGGGTCCTTTGCGTCTCACAGGACCTAAAATCAAGAAGTGCTTCTGCTTTTGACCAGCTTTCTAAGGTGCTTTGGAGCTTACCAGCAAGAAAAGCAGGATTTTAAGAGGCAAAGGAAATTGCATAGTCTTCTCTCCACCTCTTCTCCCCGCTCTCCCAATGTTCCAATCACTGAGCTATTGTGCAAAAGCCAGAGCATGGAGCACTGTCTTCCTGCAGCTCATGACCTCAGGTTCCCCACCACCCACAAACTAGTCCCAGCACCCTAAAAATATCCCTCACTCCCATCAATTCAACAATGGTTTTCAGGGATAAGAAATTATAGTTCTTTCTTGCTGCTACTACATGCCTGGTCTAAAGTCACTGAAAGGGTAAAGGATGAATAGTCTCTGGATTTTAAATTTCAAGGAAATCTTCATTGTCCTCTGAAATTGGTGGCAGTACAGAGAGTACTGTGATTACTCAGTGTTGGTAGTTAGAAAAATCTGCTTGCCATAAATATTGAATTGTGTCATGATCACTTGTATGTACTGGGCTTCCATAAATATTGGCATTTAGTAATTAAACAGCTGGCTTTAAACTTGAATAGGCAGTCATTAAAATGGCCATTAAGAGAGTTCAGAACAGAAAAAAGGCTGCTTCTTATCCATTCAGGACACTGGAGCTCACAAAAAAGGGAAAATTTTCATTTAAATAAGTCACATATTCTGTATTTGATGTAATTTGTATTGTATCTCTGATCTCCTCATATCCCTAAGGCCAAAAAATATATTTTACATTTTCATTTCCAGATTCATCAATAGAAAACCAAGTCTTTGTTTCTGCAGGTCCATTCCAGAGTCCTCTAGAGAGAAGGACACATGCAGAATTACTTGCAAGGTCTTTGCATGGATTTCAAAATATGTTCTTGAAAATATCAGCTAGTATTGGAAGACCAGTGTGAAATGACTGATCTATACTATGTTTTCACAGGTTATATACCAATGCTTATAGCTGAACACTAAACCTTTCCAGGAAAAATACCCATACATGACTAGGAAACAGATACAGGAAAGTTTTCTAGCTTGGACTTTCTGTTAGAAAAATTGTAACATGGTGTTTTTTATTGGTTAATCTTTCCTCTTGCATTTCATTTAAAAGTACTGAAGAATTTTAGGCAGTTTGAAAATAACTGTTCATTTAATATTTTTTCTTTTTTTTAAGGTAAATGAATAAGGCAAGACCAGACTTCACCGTTTGGATGGTCAAAATGACTCCTGTTACTTGCATAGTCATAACTGTTCTGAGGAAGACGAGGCCTTTTCAGAACAGGAGCAAAGCAGAATGAACAATAGTTCAGAACAACTGCTTCCCAGAGTGCAGTTAGGGGCCACTGCTGCTCTGCCAACCATTAGGAGGGGAAACAACTGGAAAAATCCTTCAAACACCAAAATCCATGCACTCCAACACATACTAGTGAGCAAACAAGCATAACAGGAAGGAGTGAAGATGATAAAAGGTCAGTCTGTGTATTGGTTGTGGCAATGGAGATTTCCATGCTGCAGAAAACAAGTCTACAGGCTTTTCTCTTTCCAGGAATTCCAGGTGGTGCAGATATTTTTCAACTTTAAAAGTTACAGTTGCCATTAATTGCTGCTGGCTGACAGATACCTCCATAATGACTATGAAGACACAAGCAGCTTTGAAATTCACGGATTTCAGTCCCACAGCAGGGAGGGAGGAAAAACGCTGAGGTGCTGCCACCCAGCAAGCAGGCTCTCTCTGTTATTGCCATTAACTGCAGCTCTGCCTGCCACTTCGATGAGAGCCAATGCCAGTAAGCTTTACAAGTGGATTATTGGTTTACACTCTGCATGAAATATGTATCTAATAAGAAGAAATAAGATTAATCTAAAATCAGTTTAAGGGGAAAGATTGCAAATTGAAATGATTTGTAACAGTAAGTCTGAAAATTTATGGGGTGGATATATACAGCCATGGAGGTGTTGGAATTTGGGGAGTTGCTGGTATGGTATGCATCTCTTGAGTCTGCTCTGTTTTAGACTCATTAATTACACTTCCACAGTTTGTTTGTAGTGTACTGCACCACAGCTGCATGTCTGCACAGACTCGTGCATATGTATGTGTGTACCTCCAGGGAGAAGGAAAACGGATGGATTTTTCTAATTCAAGATAGAGTTATATATATTCATAGATGATCCTGTTTGGAAAGAATTTGAATCTGTTGACATTTGGGTTTATGAGTGAGCATGTGTATCTGTACAACAGCAGAATGGCATAAGAGAAAGCCAGCCTATTTGTTCTTAGCACTGTGCCCGACAATTCACCTCTTGATCCTGCCCTTTTCACAGCTGTTTCTCAAGGAATTATTACAGCGAGGAAGCCTGAAAGCTGAGAAACATCCCATCTCCATGCACAAAGGATGGTTTTTCTCCCATTTGAGAAGGCTTTAGAGCTACACAGGCGTAGCTACAGCAGGACTTGACAGAGGGGTTTGGCTTGTACCACCTCATGTGATGGAGAGGCTGCAGTTGGACTCAGTGGAGGGGCCTTCACCCCACCACGGATCTGAGTGAGCTTGTGGTCATGCATAAATTACTGTTGTGGAGATCTCAGCTCTGAGCTTCAGGTCTTCAGCTATAAAAACAAGCTAATGTTATCTCCTTATTGCTTTTTTTGTCTCTTTCTTTCAGAGTTCTCCAGGGGCAGAGGCTTTTACCTTGCTATCTTTGGGAGGTGTCTCTTTGCCTTTAGTTGCTTTTCATCCTGTGGCCAAATCAGAAAACTGTGATGGGGAGACAGGAGCCACACTGGGGTCTCAGTGGTAGATAAGCGGAAGAAAAAGCCCTCAAAGTGACCCCACAGCAGGAGTTTGTCCTTGCTACTCAAGGCTAGTGGAAGGGAGGGAATATCTGCAGGAACCTTGAAATCTGCAAGATTTCCTCAAGCCACCCATAGGGTGGTCTTGACCTTTTTTTGCTTCAGGGAAACCAGTGTGAGACGTGCTGCAGGTTGCAGAGATATCCCCAGTCAGCTACCACTGGATGAGGATTTAGGACTGGATCCATCCCTCAGCATGCTCTGAGGGATTGATTGTGTTTCTGCTGAAACACAGAGAAATACGAAGGAAATGAGGGAAAAGAGAATAGCAGGAAGGGCTGAGGTTGGAGACTACGAGATGCAGCCTTGCTCCAGCTGTAGCAATTACCTTCACTGTCAGAAAAACAGCAGGCCTTAAATTTTGGACAGAAGGGACTAAATGCATCCTTGGAATCACTCCAGAAATCTCTGCATTTTATAAGAGAAAGATTTTGGCCCTCTGTCAGGTTTGTGCACAAAACTAAATATTTTTCTAACACTGAGTCAAAGGTCTGAAATTATTCCTAAGATTGAGAAGTTTGGTGTCAAAGCCAGAGGAAAGAACCTACCTTACTGCCAATGAAATTGGCTTCTCCATATTTCTAGTGCCCATCCAATAAAACAGCATTTTTCAGGTAGATGGTTTTTGCTGATGTTCATTTCAAAATTTCAATTTCAAGTGCACTAGAGGGTTTTTCTGAGAGAGAGGCTTGATTCTTGCTGTCATGTTTCAAAGGGTTGCTGTGAAAGCAAAGTATTGGCTTCCTTTAAAAACACTGCAACATCCTGAGCTCATTTGGTGGTGAAATGTGCCCTCTACCAGTTACTGCCTTCTCTGTCTGCATGACTGACAGAGTGGAGTTGTCTGAAGAGGTTATCTTAGACTTTAACCCTAAATGTTTGTAGCTGGTTGCATTCAGTTGGACTAAAAATATTCTAGCAGCTGAAGTGTGAGGTAGTGATGTGTTTGGACTGTGACACAGTTCAGTGGGATTCCCAGCATTTCTTGCAGGATAATTCTGGCTACTTTTGTTTCCAATGGCCATCTCATAAGCATCAATTCCCAGAGGTGGAAGGCTTGACATCATGCTCCCACAGCACAGCATGGGGCCAATGGTGACAGATCCCATGTCTGATGCTCCAGTCCTGCTGCAGCTCCCCTGGATAATGTTCACACAAGCGACTGTCACAGATGTGTTGTGGCTGCAAAGGGGAGGATGGAGAAAGAGGCCGAGGGTACTTATCTGGGCAGGAGGTTGCTGAGCTGTATTTCCAGGGAGGCCACTTCTGTTCAGCCTTTTTAAGTCTCATTTTCCCCATCTGTTATGTAACGCTCATTTGCCCACTCTGGTGTCAGGAGACTTCACTGGTGTCTATGAAGTTTTTTGATGCATGACAGCTCTACATGAAAAATAAAATGATCAGAGCTTGTTTCTATCTGTATCACTTTAACTTGGACATCTGTGTTACAGAATACATTCAGAAAAAAATTATATATTTTTTCAATGAACTCATGAATAGTACTTTCCCAGTTCAGAGCTGGTTTCCTAGTGTTGAGGGTTTTTTGCCAATAATAAGATTTGCAGTTATGTTTTTTCTGCAATGCTGCTTATGACCTCCTTTTCCCTCTCAAAACAATGCGCAAATCCCCTATTCCTCTCCCATAATTACCTTTCCCTGGAGTACAGCAATCTGCATTGTTTGTGAATTATATTTGACAAAAAACCCAAAACAAAACAAACAACAACAACAACAGAGGAAAAAACCACTATTTAAAAGTTTCCTTTACCAGGGATAATGTTACCAGCAATTTAAAAAAAAAAAGTAGACAGCTAATGTAAACTGCAGGGGATAGTAAAGGGTTTGCTCAGAGGGTGGAAACACATGGAGCAGCAAGTACTCAGTTACGGGCTGCTCCTCCAAAGCCCTGGCACAGGAACAGATCCTGTCACTTCTGCATGGCACCACAGATCTATGGAGGCTGCAACTAAATGTCTGCAAAAGCCAAGGCACTCTCCTCATCCGTCAGACTGACTCTGCAGCGAGCCTGAGAGACACGAGCCGAACGCAAAGCTGCTAGCTGACAGGCGCTGCCATTTACGTGCTTTAATTAAAGAGAGACAAGGAGATGGGAAGGCTCTGAGTCAGGACAACAAGGGGCAACTGAGCACCAGGGAGCCTGGATTTTTTCACTCTCTCATCTGTTTGTTTCATCAGCATCATTTCTGCTGGCCAGGCTAGTGCATCTTAACAGAGGTTTTTATTTCTAGGTTGAATTTAAACCTTTGACTAAATCTTTCTGTTACTAAACAGACTCTTTTCAGCTTTGTATTCCTCACATAAATTCGGTTTAAATATCTCATGTTTGATAGATTCATTTATTTTTAACTTTCAGTTATCCCAGATTCCCCACTGGTCCTGAACCCTTGTGATTCTCCATCTGCAGAATTATATTAGCCTGTAACCATCACAGGCGTAGATATTGTTATGGAGATGCTGCGTGGTGGTTTTGGCTTTCTGATGTCCCTGCTGGCCTGATTATGTGTGGATTCTCCACAAATGGATACATGCCTCAGATACAGCATCAATCTCAGCACATCCCCATTAAAGCTCCCCCCCCACCCCCCAGAGAGCTGCTGGTAGGCTGCAGCTCCCATGCCATGGCTGTGGGGAGCATTTCTGGGTGTGGGGGGTGTCTGTCTCTGCATGTGGCTTCTTTGTTTTCAACAGAAACATAATAAATCTAGTGTGAGTATGACAATGTACCTTAACTGGAAAATTACACAGAATAGAAGTATACAGTGCAAATTTCTCTTTCCCATTTACAGCTAGTCTAAAAAAAAATCTATAACTCCATGGGTCTCAGACACTGTGTGTCCTTTTTT
>VWYO01012530.1:640962-655535 GCA_013400275.1 Rhadina sibilatrix | reverse complement strand
GGTGGCTCGAGTGTTTGTTTTTTTTTTTTTTTTTTTTTTTTTTTTTTTTTTTTTTTGGCACAGCTTATACTGGTTTGAATTTGCTGCTTTAGGTTCCTTCAAAAATAAGGTCTTTTGGAATTTCTCATTCTCTGAAAACACTGCTGTTACCTCCACTGCTGGTGAATACAATCTCATAAAAATGAAAGAGAACTAACTGTGCTACATCTCTGCAGCTTTATCACAGATAATACTGGAAAGATTAATGCTAACTCCTGCTCCTTTTCCTTAGTTGTGGAGCTTGTTTTCATCTTCCATTTAGCTCTTTTTTCCCTGATGAGTTCCAAACTCTCCGTAAATCACAATGTTTGGGTTAAAATGCACATGCTGTAATCTCCAATGTAATTTATAAACTACTGTGAGATTTTCTGAAGATATTGTAAATAATAAATAAAATCTCAATGGGAATATGTTCAAATAGGGGGCTTTGGGTGTGAAGTCTAGCTCTTGTTCTGTAAGCATGTATTTGTATTTAGCCTAATGTGGTAACATTGGACATGACTCACTCCCTTGAGTTTTGACAGCGAGGAGAGATTCCTGCAGGGAACCTCATAGAAGCCACTTAAGTTACAGAGATAACTTAAGGGATGCAGGGATTCAGCTTGTAGAGGACTCATGTCAGCAAGAAGGCACCACAGTAGTGAGGTATGATTCATTTCTTCCTAACTTACCTCTCTAAAAATGGCAATCCTCAGGTTGTTTGCTACCCAATAAATGGGAAAAGAAGGCAACCTGCAGGATGGCTGACTCACCAGGAAGGCTGTGAATTAGGAAGGACCCAGGGTGGTTGACCTTGGGCATCGAATTTGAGTTAGACAAACATAGTTCAGCAAAATCAATCCAGTCCCAAACAACCTTGGTCCTTATAGGATTTACAAAAACCTGTAGTGCAGACCTTACTTAAGAAGTGACTACCCCATTAAATTTGATGTCATAATCTCTGCAGCAACTTTCCCGCGGGATTTCATCTTTCACAAGACCTTGGGTTTTGTTAGAAGGAAAGGAGAAGGAAAGGAAAGAGCTTTAAAGAGCACTGTTGTTTTAACACTTTTATATGCTGCTCTTTGGGATGTTTAAAAGCTTCTGCGTTATTTTAGAAGGAATGAGTGAGAATTGCAAATAGACCAAGCAATAGGACAAGAGGAAATGGTCTTAAGGGGAGGTTTAGATTGAACATTAGGAAAAATTTCTTCACCACAAGAGCTATCAAGCACTGGAACAGGCTTCCCAGGGAAGTGGTTGAATCACAATCCCTAGAGATATTTAAAATCTGGGGGCATGATTTAGTGGTGGACTTAGCAGTGCTGGGTTAATGTGTGGAGTCACTGACCCTGGAGGCATCTTCCAAACTAAATGATTCTATGATTCTATCACACTATCAAACAGAAACTGCAGAACTTAAATTTCCTGATATTTCTGAAGGAATTTCCAGTGACTTGGTTAAGAACAGACATAATGGTTAATGCCATATTATTCCCTTCCTAAACAGAAAGAATCAAACTCAGGTAATGTAATAAAATTGAAGGATGACTATAGAAAAGCCCTTAAAACTCATTTTTCAGGCTGCTATCTCATCTGTTCACCACCACAGATGCACAAAAAAGGGCTGAAATGACCAAAAGAGTGGCACTGGTTGTTGGGATGGCTGAGATCTCCAGGAGCACAGATTGAAGGATTTTACAGTCAAGAGCTGACAGACAGGGAGAGATTAAATTGTCAGCTTGGCAAATACATAAAAAACCCCAGAGCACCTACCTATAAAGCCAATGACTCAAATGCTCAGCCCAAAACTTTATCTTGCAACAGGATTCATTTCTACTGGATGTTCTCCAGGTGGTATCTTGCAATAGAGCAAGGAAGAGTAGGAAAATGTAGAACATGTCTACAAAAAAACCTCCAAACGTTGATTACCACACAATAGCAGTTTGATTGCAGCTGTAAGTATGTGTTCTGGCTTTACTCAGAGCAGCAAGGAACAAGTGTCTTGTATTGAACAGCTTGGTACAGATGGAGTGTCCCACTAGTGACAAAGGAATCACCAACAGAGGAACCACCAGGTATCATTCTCTCTAGGGCTCCGAGCTGAGAAGGGAGAAAGGCTTCATGATAAAGAAAATAAAATACTGATGGGAAGTGCTTCTTTCCAGAGGTAAGACTGATTGCTAAGTAGAGAGGAAAATGTGCAACTGCAAAAAGGATTCCAAACTAAAGGACACTGTTTCTGATGAGCATTTTGTTGCAGCAGCTGAAAGATAAATTTAGTACCTCTGACAAGGCTGGACTTTAATCAATGCCCAAAACACAGGACTTTTGTCTCTGCTGTTCTGTCTGGTTTACAGACAGGAGCATAGACAGCCCATGGGCCAAGTAATGCCCTGATCTTCCATTAGATCAAGGACCTTACTGGATTTTTTTTTCTTGCTATAACTGAGCAACATTAAGGTATGTTTTGCTGTCTGGTCTGGCAAGGCTTTCAGAGCACTTTTGCGTCTCCTAACTAAAAAAAGCACTATTTCCTGCTTCCTAATTACTTTCATAATAATTGTCCTTACCTTAAAACTGCTTGAAAACAGAAAGGCTGATAATTAAATAGAAGGATAGGAATCAGGTTGCATTTTTTTGTTTGTTCATGTAAGTGAAAGTACTCCTTAAAAAAAAAAAAATTACAGTACAACATCATTCTACTTTATTAAGACATTATGTTGCAGAGCTCCAAGGGATGATAAAGCCAGACTGAGTGGTATTCACAGTCTGGAATTCAGGAGTTTATTCTGTTTTTAACTACCAGAATTCCAGAAGATCATAGTTGACCTTTTTTCTGGAAATTCCCTGAAGGCATCAATATGGTGTAGCATAACTTTGCCTGGTTTTGCTGGACTCTGCACCCACATAAGGAGCAGGGCATGAGAAAAAGGCCTATGGGCAATGTGCTTCTGTACCCCAGCTATCCAGCCCCTGCCAGAGCCTTTTCTGGCCATCAAGCCATATGTAGGTGGAATTCAATTAAAGTTTGCTTTCTTTCTTTCTATTTTTTTTTTCTTTAGAAAATCTAGATATGTGGAGACAATCACTTGATAAATGTCTCAGGTTAGCCTTTCTGAAGGCAAAAGCTGGCCTGCAAAATACGGTTATTTCTTCACAAGATATTTTAAGGTAGTCAGTTTGTTCTCTCCTGCAGCAGCACTCTGCAGCAACATTTTTCCAGGGGAGCTGGGCTCAGAGCTGGGAGCACCTGCCAGCCGTGAGGTACCTCACACCTAGTGGCCTCACCTCTAGTCTGAGTGCTCAGTGCTTCAGTGGCATTTTCCTCTCTAGAAAACACAGGGCTCTCAAAACACAGCCATCTGTGATGATGCCTAATAATAATATGAGACCAAAATAAAGCCTAGGAACTTAACTAGGCTGAAGAAGTGTCGCCTCCAAAGGAACTCTATTTTTCTGTGTGCTGCTTCCCCATGTGGTGAACAGAAGCATCTCCTAACACCTCTTCTAGCACAGTAAGCCATAATTTTGGACCACTCCAAACCCAGTAATTTGTATGTAAGCCACTCACAGCCATACCATTTTTAATAAACCATTTATTAGCTAAACATGGGCTGATAACAAAGACATCTATACTGAGAAGGATCCCTCCTTTGAACTGGAATTTGCACAGTTCAAAATCCCATTTCTTCAATCGTCGGATTAATGTCTGTATTATCTGTCTATGAATGCTGTTCTACTTTGTCCCCATTGTACCAAGGGCCTGTACACCCAGGATGCACGTGTTTGTTTTTGTTGGAGGATTGTATTCAAGGCAAGCGTGGCTTGACTTGGGGAGGGAAATGCTGCATAATATTTGTATTACCATTAAAAAGCCCCCATGCTGGGTATTAGGCATTACTTCTCTCATACTTGCATGTTGTAATAGGTTCTGAATGCTGTAATACCTCTTTGAAAAATTGCTGGAAGTAAAACCATGCAGAGAAATAGAGAAAAAAATCCGTCTTGCACGTTACCTATTCTTGAGCTCGAACCGCTTCTCACACTTCTCTTTAATTTAGGCATAGTGCTTATATAAATTTGGAAATATGCCTATGCTTTATCTGGTTTGTAACTTAGCAACCTTTAATCTGGGTTTCTTGCTGCTCCTTATAAAGCAGTTGATAAATCTAGTCAAGCACTTACAGTATACTTGGTAGAGAGAATACAAGGGCTTCATCAAATACATAAGTAATATCCAAAGCTCCATTCATTCTGCTGACATTTACCTTTACGCATAAAGACAAGCACAAAACCACCCACCGCTGCAAGTCACATATAATCAGATTGAGTGGCTGTATACTGCACAAAACACTTGCTGGAGGGAAGGCTCTGATTTGCAGACTGAAGAAGTTTCACAGAGCATTATTTGTCTGCAACAGGATGATCTTTCATTTAATCACTTAGTTAATTTGCTGTCTCTGTCTTTGAAGAGGGAGTTAGCTAGAGGGAAAATGGAAGGGAAGCAACAAAATGGAGAAGATTATCTTGATGCACTGTATTTTTTACAATTATTTGACGCCTCTGAAGACCATGAAACACTGTTGGGCTCAATCCTATTCACAAGGTGAACATATTGCAGAAAATAAGACCTGGGACCTCTGAATGACATAGTTATCACAAGTGTTTGCTGCATTTATTACAGCATTGCACCTTATCAAAATGTGTTTGGCACACTGCTATGGAATTCCTGGATTCCCAGAAGCTTCTCTCTGTTTTCCTCACACATTAATGCAGCTACATCCTCCCAGAATTTCATCTTGATGCTTTGCATTTCATGAATGGCAGAGAGACAAATCCAAAGGGCAGGGCTACAGGCTCAGAACTGGACTCTGCCTCACAAGCCATGATTTTTTAGACACTTAATTACACTGCTGCATTTGAACCTTGTTCTGAACAGTGTGAGTATTTCTCAAGATGGCTTGGTATTCTTTTTCATCTCCAAAGTAAGTGCTGGGGTAGGGTGGGCTCCAGGAGACCAATGCTTGAAAAACAACAGCAAAGGCATTGCTGTTTTGCAGGCTTCAGCTTCAAAAGTTTGTTTCATGGGAAGTGAAAGGGGAATTTTATGAATGCTATGAAACATGTCCTTTGATATAAAGACAATGAAATCTAAAGACAAAATGCATCTGTCCAATAGACCAAAACATACAGCAAAGATCAATCCATGAGAAGGAGATTTTTATGAACACGTTTAAAAGACATGAGTCATATTAATTCAGGATTTTCACAGTCTTTTCAGTGGACTTTATTTCAGAAAAGGAGACAGGTGGTTTGGCTACAGGATGGTACAAAAAGAGGTACTTCTATCTACCACATGAGAACAGGGGAAGGGGAAAGGGTAACTGTATGACCCATGTCATTAGCAGACTGCAAGAGTTTATTTAGCCTGATAATTAATTATACCCCACTTCAGCTTTCTATTGAGAGTCTGTGTGATCCCAAAACTAGGTTGGATTCGCCAATCTGCTTTTTTTTTAATCACACTGGTTTCAGTGACTACTGAAGAAAGTTAACATTTTAGTACTGTTCCCCCTGAACTTTGTGAGTATCCATTGAAATTGCTTCAGAAACTCATGACCCTACAGTGAAAGGAAGCATCTTCCTCCTACTTGATTTTTTTCATGGCTGGAAGAAGATTTCCTCACATGGCTCCAGTGTTCCCAGTACAAAATATAAAGCTCTGTGTAGATGAAACTTGTATGTCTCTTTTAAACATCAAAATCCATCAAATTAACTTCTTCACAAGGCAAAAAATGGTCTGCAGTGCACTGACATGATTTCCTCTGACAACACTGCCAGTTCATGTAGGAGTAACACCAAGGAGACATGCTGGAATTAGAAAACACAGGCAAGCAACAGCCAAGAACCACATGAGAGTACAGCTTGGTGATAGCTGCCAGTTGCATGTTCAAGATAGCAGATGTCTGTGGGGCTTCTGAGTTTTAATATCTCCATTGGTTTGCTCAGACGTATCATGTCTTTCTCGTCAGACTTTGTGTGTTCTTTTCTCCCTCCCATGGGCTTTTGTGCAGCGGTGCCCTTTCAAAATTTGACTATGGTAAGTTAGGTAAATAGACATTTCTTCTTCATATTTGCAAAAGCCATGTGCATCTGTGCTTTTTCGCATTTATGACATAAAATATAAAGTTTTGTAATTTATGCCCTGCAATAATGATTTCCAATCTCATCATTTCAGGCCTAATCTTTATATCAAAAATAGGGATTGTATCAGTAATAGTGTGGCCAGCAGGATGAGATCCCTGATTGTAACCCTGTACTTGACACGGGTGATGCCACACCTCGAATACTGCATCCAGTTCTGTGCCCTTCATTCCAAGGAAGACACTGAGGTGCTGGAGAGAGAAGGGCAATAGAGCTGGTGAAGGCTCTGAAGCACAAGTCCTTGGCTGAGGGAGCTGGGGTTGTTTAGCCTGGAGTAAAGGAGGCTCTGGACGACCTCATAGCTCTCTACAACTACCTGAAGGGAGGTAGATGGGGATTGGTCTCTTCTCCCAGTTAGCAAGCAAAGGAACCAGAGGAAACTGCCTCAGGTTGTGCCAGGGGAGGTTTAGGTTGGGTACTAGGAAAAATTTCTTCATGGAAAGGGCTCTCAAGCATTGAACATGCTGCCCAGGGCAGTGATGGAATCACTGTCCCTAGAGGTGTTTTAAAGATGTGTAGATGTGGCACT
This sequence comes from Rhadina sibilatrix, assembly GCA_013400275.1. NCBI lineage: Eukaryota > Metazoa > Chordata > Aves > Passeriformes > Phylloscopidae > Rhadina > Rhadina sibilatrix. The sequence goes on along the minus strand of VWYO01012530.1, from coordinate 648,781 downwards.
TGGGGACTTGGTTTAGTGGTGGACTTGGCAGTGCTGGGTTAGTGGTTGGACTCAATGATCTTTGAAGTCTTTCCAACCTAAATGACTCCATGATTCATATCTGGCTAATGTAGAGGGAGGTGAAATTCCCCAGAACACAGTCCAATGCCCAAATTATCTGATGTCTAAAAGGAGATGCTATGAATACTCTGCTCCCACTGGAAGAACAAAAGTAGAAGGGCTGAGGTCAGACAGCAGAAGAGAGGCTGAGCTGAGCTGAGCTGAGCTGAGCTGAGCTGAGCTGAGCTGAGCTGAGGTTCCAGCCTAGTCTCCAACCACCAAGCCCCACTGGTGCTCTGCCTGTACAGCAGGACTAGGCAGAGGGACAGTGAAAGGACCGAGGACCCTGTCGCTGCAGGCATCCATGCAGATATTTTGTAAAGCAATAGGCAAGTTTTTAACACAAATGGAGAAATTTTGCAGCTTGCATCCCTCCTAAATAATTTCATTTAGTTTGTTCCTTCTTTATTAAAGATGTCTATTATATACCATTCATAAAAGTACATAAACAAATACGGAGCTCAAATTATCTTAGCTAGACATGGTTACAGTCACATATATATGTACATATCTTTTTTCCTTTTTCAAATTCCATAGTAAGTGGGTATTGAAAAAAACCTAACCTCTTGAAAATCCAGCACCATTGCTTCGTATGTCCTTGGGCCATTCCAGTGTACTGGTCTAGCTAGCTGAAACGTTTGAATTATTACCCATTTCATTATTTGTCTGGAAAAACAGTTGAAATTAACCTTGCTAATTTTCTTCTAAAAATTCAACTCCCGCAGCAGCTTACCTTACCATGGTATTTGCCAGGAGTTCAATTAGGGCTAGCATTTTTAAGTTATTTCCCAGGCAGCTGCTTTTTACTCAGACACCGGGAGACTGTGGGAGGGATGCTCAGCCAGCACACAGTCTGTTCAAGCTCTTGAAAAACGGTCTTCTCACCAGGGCCCCTTTTGGCCACCAAGGCCCAGAGCCCACAGGTATTGGAGATCAGTGGGACTGCTGGGAAAGCCTATTTTAGAAAGCTTGGGCTTCAGTCAGCTCCAGTTTGTCAGTGCTGCAGGTCTCTGGCTGTGTTCCTCCAGGCACAGCCACGGCCGAGGCCCATGCCCGAGCCAGGCTGATGGCGCTGCAGCCGGAGCCAAGCCCTGTTTGCACGGGAGCCAGAACACCACCTGCACTCACTGGTGGTTCCAGCACCAGCCCTCACCTGGGTCCATCTGCTCCTGCAGCAACCCAGCACTCACATCTCTTTCCTCCTGTATCAAGCAAGTCATTGGGCTCTTTCCCCTCTAGCTTGGTGCAATCCCCAGTGATCTCCCTGCTGCAGGGTTGGACTCTTGGCACCCGCTGGGGAACACAAATGTTCTATTTTCTCTCCTCTTCTGTCCATGTCCAAACAAATGCAGTGGCTCAGAGTTAGCAAGGTGGGGATAGGGATGAGGGGACAGGCTGAGTAAGGATGCTGTGAGGTCCTCAGATGTTTTGATTTAAACTAAAGGGTTAGGGAAAGGGTGCGGAAAAATACTGCTGACATACACACGTATTTTGTGAGAAGCTGGATCTTTCCTGTGCTGCCTAAGGTTACAAGTAACTCTTGTAGAGTCAGTTTTGCTCTGCCTTCACATTACATTCTGCTTCTGGACCAATACATCAAAGTAGCTACTTTGGTGTAGCTCAGTTGCTGCTCAGGTGAGCCTGAGCAACTGTTGTATCTTGAACGATCCTTTTGGCTCAGAGCACTTAGAGATCAGTTGTCCAAGGTCTCATAAGGGGCTGTGATGGAGCAGCAGAGCAAAGGTTCTGTCTCCATGCACCAGGGGCAGACAGAAATATCAAAGCACATGGTCCTGATGCATGGAGACAGAATGACCCTGGAAAGAGAAAAGAGCCAAAGCTAGGTGAGAGCTGAAGGACAGATAGGCTTTGGTTGCCTTAGTGCAGTTGCCTGACTCTGTGTTTGGTTGTGGTTGTGATGTTTTGGTTGCCTTCACTCTACTGGTAGGATTGGCATTTGCTTAGACTTGAGGATCTGAGCTCTCTGGGGACAGCAGTCTTCATTAGCTGCTTATTGGTGTTTGCACTGAGTTAGCACAGCTTGTGGAGACTTTCTGAGTTCCAATGGGGGCAAAGGAAAAAAGCTTTTTTGCATTTAGGCGATTTTCCTGAATAGCTTGCTTTGTCATCTTCTTGTTAGTTTGTGGCTGCCTTGGCAGGGAGAGGATGTATTTTACCAAAGGGGCTGAGCAAATTCCTGACATTATGCATTCTTGGGAACTGTCAGTATTCAAAATTTGTGCTGCTCCAGCCCTTGTAAGAGATGTCTAGAAACAGATGGAAGGAAAGAGAGAGCAAGAGCAGAGAGGGAGGAAGATATATAAGGAAAACATGATGGCATAATACAAAGGGGGGTTTTGTCTACTTGTTAGCATGGTGATCATGTGCATCACCACCCCAAAAGAGAGGTAGTAAAACCTCTATTGTGCTGTACCAGATTCCTTCATGCTTCTCTGCAAATCCCAAAGCAGGTGAGCTAGAGGAGCAGTGCCAATCCCTGACAGGGCTACACTTTTATTCTCTGTATAAATACTACATCTCTCTATCCAGCTCCTCCAGCAAGCTGTTGAGACAAGATGCTCTAAATAGCTTCCTGGAAATGCCTACTGGTGGGATCTGGGGGCTATGCCTATTCTAGCAAACAAAGCAGGGTGGCAGACAGAGCATTGGCCTGTGATCTTCCTGCTATTTAACTGAGTAGATGAGCAACACATTACCCAGCATGGATTTGACCCATGCCAAGCAGTACTTTCCTGGACAACCCCCAAGCACAGTTTGTGTGACACACAGGCCAGGATCTGGTTCCAGAAGACAGAATAGATGTAGTCACTCTGCCCAGGAGGAAAGGGAAAAGCAACTTCTGCTACAGAAGTACAGCCCAGAGCTTGCCATTTCCCTTCAGGGAATGAAGAGCAGACGGTCTACCTAATTTATTAACAATTATGTACCCACAGACACCTCAAGCCAGATTGTAGACTTTTTTTCGGTTAATGTAAGTCAAATGGAACAATTCTAACAAAAAAACCCCAACAACAACAACAACAACAAAAAAACAACTTCAGCATAAAGACATGAAAAAACTCTTTAAATACTCTAAAACACTTTTTATGTAATTAACAATGTCTATCTTCTAAATCCCAGAGTTCAAAGCCAAAGGAGATTCTCCTGAGAAGCTAGACACTCCCAGTGGAGTGGAGAGGACATCAGAAGACAAATTTCTGAGTCACCATATTTCTAGAAAGACAGAACTGTGCTTGGTCAGCACTGAGACAAGGACAGGCAGGGAAGGTTACAAGTTTGTGAGAAGAACAGTCAGAAGAGGAAGTTTTCTTTCACAGGAAGAGAAGGAAGTAATCAAAAGGAAACATTTGCAGATGCTAAAGAGTTGTCTCAGGAAGTACATTAATATGTTGATTGAGATGTCAAGTATCTAATAAACTGCACAGGAATATGCAGTTTTATGCATGGATTTTATTTCCACATATGGTTCAGATGTCCTATGGGGAAATTTAAACAAAATCTAAAGCTGCTAACAAATCCCTTTTTGGTCTGGATTCAGTTTACTCTGCTTCATTATAAACACAACTGGCTGATTTTTGCATTAATGTTCATGTTGGCCTCTCATATGAGTCTCATTGACAATAAAACTGCCATCTTTAAGTTATGGCATTTTAAAGCAAATTTCTTTGAATTACCTCAATTCATGTAATTTTGGTAACTTAGTGGCCCCTGATGCATCTGAGGAGAAAGCAGAACTGAAGCATTATATATTGGTTTAAATTCCTGTAATTGTGAAAGCTTCTGCCATCCCTAGCCTGTGTGTGCTACCTTGTGCTCATGGCTTCTGTAAACTCAGAACTAAATTCAGTTTAGTTAATATTTCCTGGATGATATTTCCAGTTACAAGTATCAATCCTGAATTGATCCCAATGGTAACTACAAATGAACTCAAGAAAAAAACTTCTTTCAATGTTCTATCATACATATGAGCTGTACTGCCCCATGCCTAATATAAAGGGTTTGCTATTCCCCTGTATTTGATCCCTTTTCCATAATAGCAGAGATGGTGGGAGAATAGCCTGTGGTACAGTCTGCCCTTTCCTGTGTGGCATTTATCATTCACTGCACCCAACTGTGCATACAATGGGACTCTGCATCTGCTGGTCCCAGGGTAAGTTTGCCACCAGCCCTCAGGGTCCAGCTAAGCAATTGAAAAAAATTAGACTGTGCTAAGACCTGTGTCACTAAGACTAAACTGCAGAACTGCAGTGTATTTCAGAGCTTTTTTTTTTTTTTTTTTGGAAACCACTAATATTTCTAAACATTTATAATATCCAAGAGATGTATTAAAAGATTGACCAGACACTCTGGCATGTAAAGTCAAATGTATTAAATTGCACACTACTTAATAGAAACTGTGTTTTTGTTTGAGATACCCTCTGCCAGTCTATCAGCCATCAATGATTGTGCAAGTCTCCTTTCAAATGTCATTTTCTAGCCTTTCCTATACAAAAAACATCATACACTACAATATATCACAAGCCATCAGCAACAACTCGTGCTTGCACAACAACAAAATCTGTTCCGCTTTACCTGTGAGGCAAATTCTTTCTAGACAGTGAAATCAGTAATGTCACTGATTTGTCTATCAAAAAGTACAAAACTTGGGGATAATGCCACACTACATGTATACAAAGACATGTCAGTCAGTGTAGATGCAAGTGGTTATGATCATTTACTTGCTATAGGCTAACAGCTACAGTGTTCACCAGCAGTACATGTACTTGCTTCTTTGAGAACACCACTTTCTTAAACCTGAAAAAAAAGTCAGGCAAAAGCAAGCAGGAGAGAGTCTGTTGACATCAGCTTCAGTATAGTGATAAGCAATGACTCTATGTGTGGTAGCACTAAAGTAAGTTTGGCTTTGCCTGTTGGCATTTGCCCTTCTTGGATGAGTTTTCACACCAAAGATCCAAACCAACGTGACTATGCTGCCATAGCCCATAGTATTAAACCTGACTCGTGAGACTGCAAGGTGATGCCTGCTGTAGCCCCGGCAGGTGAGGACAGTGGGCTGCCCATGCCATTGTGGTGTTATTTCCATGGGGAAGGGTCTCCAAACACACAGGCACTGTCTGTTTTTGGGATAAGGGGGTGAGGAGCCCATCACAAGAGCAGCTGTTTGGTTGGTTTCACCTGGAAATCTCTTCTCCCCTTTCATATGGGGCTGGAGTAAGGAGACAGATTCTTCAGGGAATCATTTCATATCTTATCCCTCTTCCACTTCTCCAGCAGCAGAAGCAGCATTTTCCATGCCATTTTCAGTCTGCAAAGCCTGTTCTGCTGCAAAGCCTTGAGGAAACTCAACACTGGAACCACAGGGACAGAGCTGACCACAGCCAGTGAACCCAAAAGACACCATCTTAGGGAGGCCACTTCTGTACTCTGGTGGATATTCTCTCTATTTCAGGTTGACAGAAAGCAAATTCTGCAGAAAGTAGACCAGCAACTTCTAATCATCCATATCTCTGCCAAGACAGCTCAGGTCCTCAGAGGAGAAATGCCTCCCTTCATTAAATTATGAAAAGGGGGTAGAAATACTACTAAACCTAAAATTATTCTGGTAGTAATGGGCAGAAATAAAGAGATGTGGAAATACAATTACTAAGGATAGAAGAGACAACACTGGTCATCCAGGGTAAGGCTAACCAGGAGGAGTTATTAACATACATCAGGAGCAAATGAAATTAAATCCCATTAATAGTTTGGACCTGCTATTAGACAAGATTGGCAGGATTATTTATCACAAAGTACTAAAGGCAGAAGTATTCAAGCAGTGGTTGCCCCAGGGGCTGAGAAGCTGAGGTACCAACAGCCAGAGTCAGCCACTGGGGACTGGCACAGTGGAGAGAACATCTCCCCACACATCCTGTTTGGACAATTCAGACTTTGCAAGACCAGGTAAGATATTACTTCTATAAGAAATAACAATTGTGGTCAAGAAACCCTCTGAATTATTATTAATGCTAATAAATCCTAGAATTATTAAAAAAAATCCAACCTGCAAGGTTACAAACAAGCTTAGATTGACATTGGTCTCTAATAAAATCCAGGAAAGGCTGACAGGGAAAACAACAAGCAAGGAGTCAAAAGAACAAGTGATTCTATCAATATTATTGGGAGTTTTTTTAGTTTTTATAATTTACCTCAAAAGTTTTGTGACATCACAAATCTGATTCAGTTACCCAACTTTTATAAGTCATTAGAGCAAGTTCTTCATAACATTCTCAGAAAAATTAGCTGTATAAGGAAATCAATACCGACTCATTTTAAAATGATCAAGGATTGCTCAGTTGGTAGGTCTCAGTAAGGTATTTGCAATGGCTAGGGATTTTTTGAGCAGAAGCCTCCAGGGAACTGCTCTCATCCCATTCAATGATCTTGAAGAAAATATTAAATCATTGTTGATAGAATTAGTAGCAAATAAAAAGAAAATAATGAAGAGAGAAGAGATGATGGGCATAGATGAGGGTCACTTGGAAAGAGGATTTCATTTGAATATATGTTTCAACACAACCAAATGTAAAGTCATTTTTCAGAAGAAAACAAATCCCATTTATAAAGAGAGACAGAATATCAGAGGAAGCAGTGGTTTTTAGAGGTATTTAGTAGCTGTAAAATATAAGAAAAATAACATAATAGCTGAAATAGCAAATCATTTCGACCACAGACAAATGCCAAGGAGTAAGGATGAGCACCAATGGAACTACCACTTCTGTTTCTCAGGTGCCCAGTCTAACTTCAGCTTTTTTCTCTCCTGGTACTGTGTCCCAGTGGCAGAGGCCAGCCAGGCTCAGCACCTGAAACAGTGAGCAAGATAATTGAGGCAAGGCACTGGTTATTCCTGTCCCAGGTCCAGGGATGCTGCAGGTGTGGAGATCAGGGGTGTTATACTGATATATTGGGGAAATACAGAACCTGGGGGAGAATGCTCTAGTTTGAGAAGCGTCTTCTGGTGAAAAGGTCTAAAGTTCTTGTCTATTTTGCTTACCCAAGAAAAGGATAAGAGGTTATTTTATTACATTGCAACAGAATTTAAATGCTTTATCTGATAGAAAAAGACACACGATTCAGTGATTGGAAACCAGAGCCAGATAAACTCAGGCTAGAAACACTTCCTTTCCAACAAAGAGGACAAATAATAATTGATCCTTCACTTGCAGCTTTTAAAACATGAAAGAATGTGTCATAAAACCATGTGCTACGGTTCAAACATACATTCAGGTTGGAAGGCAAAATCATTGCCCAATGAGCTGAGAGACTCAGTAGATCACATAAGGGATCTTCTACACTTACTTCATTATTTTGATATTTTTTCCCAGGCCTTGGAACTCCCTGGGAAATCTGCTACTATCCACCTTGGCATTTGTTGTCCTTTTCTGAAACCATGGCATGACATGGAAAAAATATAAATACAAATGATATACACTTTGTGTTTAGGCAGGTTTTTAATCCTCAATTTTCAAATCTACATAGATTGCTCAAAAAACTTATACTGAATTTAGGAATCTTCTCCCAAAATATGGAAATGACTACCTGTACTAGCATTTTGTACTCTAGCCTTGAAATAGCTAGAACTGTAAAGATTTCTGCATCTTCTAACACGGCCATTTTTTAACATTGTGTCCTGGATTGTGGAGCTAAATATGTGTATTCTATT
>VWYO01012530.1:627279-640846 GCA_013400275.1 Rhadina sibilatrix | reverse complement strand
CTACTATATTTGTATTATTAATATTCCTAGTAAAGAACTGTTATTCCTATTCCCAAAATCTTTGCCTGAAAGCCCTTGATTGCAAAATTATACTTTGGCGGGCGGGGGTTACATTCTCCATTCGCAGGGAAACTCCAGTTCCCCTGGTAGATACCTGTCTTTCCAAACCAAGACACATTGTAAAAATTTAAGATTATAACATGCAGCGGTTTTAAGTTACTCCTAAATTGTAAAGCAACTATATTATAACTAGACTTTGCCTGTACCTCCCTGAGCACACCAGTTCTAGAAGTTGGGGGTTGTGTCTTAAGTCACAGGTTGTGGCTGAGTCACTTCCTGATCACCTAGTGCACTTTTAGACCCGGGACACACTCAGTTGAATTTATGCTGTAATAACAGTATCATGTGCTAACCAGAGTATATCAATCAGCAGTTGTCGGTAACATGGAACTACAATCATTTTACTGTTATTGCTGTGTGATTAATATGTAATTCATGTCTGATTACAAAATAAAACATATTTACTTTGCCATTAATTTTAGCTATATTTACGCATCTCTAATAGATTTTAGCTGTAAGGTAGTGGCTAAAATAGAACTGATTTTTTCCAGGAAATAATCCTGACTCCAAAACACTCATTTGAAAGGAAGAATCCTTTTGCTCCAAGATCCACCAAGGAAGTTAGTTCATTTTCTGTGGTCCAGGAGATACATTACATGGTCAGGACAGACTACTAAGAACATGTGCACCATTGGTCTTAGTGTTGTCAGGATTCACCATAGGCAGAAAATATCCTTAGTCAGATAAAACTCCCTTTTGGTGTAAAAAAGAAGAAAAGGCTGCAGAAATACAAGAGTCTCTTTGGGGGTTTTTGTTATTGATGGCATGGAAGAAAACTACAAAGGAAAAGTGATGCTTTCTATGGCAGGCCTCCAATACTTTTTATTTGACTGTTGAGTTGGCACGTCCCCAGTGCTGTCTGAGACAACTGAAAGGCTAAAGGCTGCTCTGGTACCATGTCCATCCAGAAGCTCTTGTATTGAGGGTAAATGCATCGGACCAAACCAACAGCAAATATTTGTTGCAACATGCACCACAGAGGACTACTGGTTCTTCAGCAATGGATTGCCTGCCCTTACATGAGAACATCATTTGTAGTGACTCAAAACTGTAACTTCTTCTGTAATTAAATAAGTAAAAATTATTTTAGAAAATTAGTATTTGAGTCAGCTTCTCCTCTTCCCCATCTCACATCACTATCACAAATTATTCCCTTTCACTTCTCCCATTCTTAACATCTTATCTTGCTTGTCATAAATACAGTTTATATAAAAATCAGTACATTTCAGGCAGAAGCATCATGGAGAATAATTTCTGTAGGCCCTAAACTACAGAATCATGCTGACATTAATTACCCCTTGCAAGACTTACATGTTTTCTTTCCTAGATAAATTCATGGAATAACAGCTTAGAGTCAAAGTCCTCTTGCAGATTAGATTTGTAAATAGTTCCTTCCCTTTTTTAAAATTATATAATTTTTTCCATCTACCGTGGCTTGGCTCCAGGGGTTGTTTTGAAGTAAAATACAAGACCTTCTATTTCCTTTGGATGCAGCGTTTCAACAAGGATTTGAAAACCTCTAAACCACTCAGTAACTGAGCACATTACATGGTATGGAAAGGGACTTCCTTTCAGCCTCTTGGACCAGCTGGGAGCCCATGCAAGGAGTCACATAAAGAAAATTATTCTGGCTGAGTAGCAGCAGCCAGGCAGAGGCCCAGGCAGAGACTCAACCCCACAGGTGTGGAGGGAACAGCAGGCACTGATTTTGTGACAGTAGAAAGTACTAATTTCATTCCATGGCTTCCAATTAGAAATAGCCCCTGGCTTATCCTTTTATAAGATCACATGCATGATAGAAAATTCTTGTAAGGGGAATTCAGTTCCAGTTACAACACTGCATTTCAGGTTTGTAATTTAGGGAATGGTCATAATTCCCATGAGAGCCCATGGAGGTCTCATCAGCAATGCCACTGGAGACTAGGGTTTATCTCAGCTGGCCAGCCAAGATGCATCCATCTAATGTGAGCAGAGGCATTCCCTACAGGAAGAAGATGTCTACTGTCTGTGACATGAGACTCATCTCATAACTAAAATCACAGAGTTGTAGAAAGGTTTGACTTGGAAAAGCCCTTAAAGATCACCTAGTCTCAAACCTCGGTCAATCATGTTAGCACAATTTGCCCTTAGTGAAGCCACGTTGGCTGTCACCAATCACTTCTGTATTTTCCATTTGTCTCAGCACAGTTTTCAGGAGAATCTCCACTATGATCTTTCTGGGCATAGAGGTGAGACTAACTGTTATGTAGTTCCTCAGGTCTTCCTTTTTCCTCTTTGTAAAAAAGGGATTGTGTTTCCCCTTTTCCTGTCAGTGGGACCTTCACCAGACTGCCAAAAGTTCTCAAATATGATGGTTGGTGGCTTAGCCGATTCATCTGCTAGTTCCCTTAGGACACACAAAAGTATCTCATCAGGTCCCATGGACATGTACACCTTCAGGTTCTTTAGAATGGTCTCTGACCTGATTTTCCCCTGCAGTGGGTGGTTCCTCATTCTCCCAGTGCCTTTGCCTTCTATGACCTGGCAGTGTGGCTGGAACACTTACCAGTGAAATCTGAGGCAAAGGTAATTGAGTACCTCAGACATCTCCATATCCTTGGTTACCAGGTCTCCCATTTCCTTCCAGAGACACACCATATTTTCCCTGGTTGTTCTTTATGTACCTGCAGAAGCTTTTCTTTTTGACCTTGATGTCCCTAGCCATATTTGATTCTACACGAGCTTTTAGCTTTCCAAACCCAATCCTTGTCCACATAGACAATGTCTCTGTATTATGCCCAGGTTCCCTGTCCTTGCTTCCACCTCTGTAGGCTTCCTTTTTGTGCTTGAGTATGTTGAGGATCTCATTGCCCACCCATTCAAGCCTCCTGACATTTCTGGCTGATTTCCTCTTTGCTAGGATGCATTGCTCCTGAGCTTGGAGGAGGTGATCCTTGAATACTCAAAACCTAAATTTTGATTTTCCTATTTGAGGGGCTGGACACAATTTTAATGCTTTCACCCTCACAGTTTTTCCACAGAAATCTCTGCACAAACATCATGAAAATGCACTCTAGTAAATTCTTAAATCCAGTTCAAAAGTGTCACTGAAAGCACTAACTAAAAAGCTGTTCCATAACAGCAGCTATCTTTTATCCAGATTATTCAGCAGTAAGCATTATTTATAGTAAGGCTGCTGATTTATTTGTAATGTTTATACAAAATGTCAGAACAAATTACTTACACCCAGTACAAACTCTGCTTTACAATTCCATCCATTTTGTTAGGGTTTTAATACTGGTCCTAATTTGCATCTTTATGTTAAAACATGAAAATAGAACTGCTTTTCTTGAACACCCTAATTTTTCATTAAATTCAATAGAAACATCTCATGTAAAAGGAATGCTAGATCAGAAAGTGGTGGCTACAGTAAGAGCAAACTAATGCCAAAGGGGACAGTGTCCTCCAGTGCTTTATAAGGAGTACCGCTTTTAAGTCAGGAAGTACTGTGCATAAATCTTAGCAGACATTATGAGCTTCATTTTAGATCTCTCAGCTACAGTTTTCTGTGGGTCCCATACTAATTTCAAGAAACATATTATAGTCCCAGAGTGAGTTGAAAAGGATCCCTTCATTACCTACAACCTTCAGACAAAATAGCTGAAGTCAGTTCAAAGAAAAGGGCATCCACTTACAGCAATTAGCTTTTAAGAGCAAAACCCTGGGTATCTCTGTTTTGGTTAACATGACAAATCAAGAGAAACTTAGTTCACATGTATAAGCTAGTCTAAGTGGTATGTTAAAGATCAAACAGAGCATACATCAACATATCTCTTTAGAATAAATGCTTCTAAATTTAAGCTTTAAAACATTTATGAGTATACACGGAACAAGTTTTCTGCTTCTACAGATGATATTCACTATCATTTCCTTTTGGTCCATCCTCAATATTTGCCCTGTCAGCTGTATGTACAAATGGCAGTGGTTTTCCCCAGAACAGTTAGAAAGATTGCAATGACATTGAATATGACCTGGTTTCAGTAATATTGAATAGATTAAAGTAACAAAACAAAGCCCCAAAGCAACAAAAAATGGATCACACTGTAATTAGTTTTATTAAAAAAAAGTGTTTCTTTTAGTCCCAGCATAACATCTTACTAGTCACTTCTGTCTCCTTTTGTTAAAGAAGTTACATTCCTTAGCTAAAAATCTGCATTTTATTCCTGATTGATTACATTATGTATTCTCACTGAGAAAGTGCAGAGGACACAAGTATTTAAGTATGTAAATCAGACAAGACTGCAACACTGCCAATTTTTCAGTCTATTTTTTCACCAGTTCACCAAAGGTTCACATATTGCTTCCTAACCATTAATAGGAGTTATTTTCCATGTGCATTCATCCACTCATTGTGGAAAACTGTAAGGCACTTGGTTGGTTGGTTGTATTTACAATGTAAGAACATGTTTCTGCACCAGCGATTTCTGTGGATGCATTGTTACTGGTGCGAGCAGGAGCTCTCCTGATGGAGGATGTCTCCTCTTCTTTAGGCAGGGTGGCAAATCCATTTCAGATATTGCCCAGATGGGAAATGGTATGCTAATTAACCAAAGTTTTAAATAAATATTTTGATAAATATTTTGATAAATATTTTAGTACTCTTCCTGTATATTGCCATGAAGATGCTTTAAATGTGGGTTTAAAGTAAAAAAAACATAGAAGTCAGTAATATGTGTAGAAAAATACAGACCCGTGATTGAGACATACATCATGCAGTAGCAAACAGATATTTCTGTGCCAGTTAGTCAGCTAAAAACGCAGAACCACATAGATGGATACAAAAGTGAACACGTTGGAATAGCAAGTGACCTTTCAGATGACACAAAGCCTGAAAATTTTCTGATGCAAAGACAAATAAAGGCAAAACATCATTGTAAAAACATTTCTTATGTCAAGTCTGCACAGTAACATCAAGATCTGGCTCAGAAACAGCTAAGCTCTCACTGCTGCCTTTAGTGGCTTTGAGATAATTCACTCTAGGAGTGCCCCAGTGTCTAAAGACCCAGTTCATTGTCAAGCAACAGCAAACAGGTGGGCTGACACGGTGGGGTGAGGTCATGGAGATCTCTAGACACACATTTACAAGAGATTATTCAAAATACAGAAGAGGAAAATTCTAGATATCAATTGTCCTCATCTGTCTAACCTGAATTGTCTTTATTTGCATAATTTACTGTGTTAATATTTATACCCGTATGTGAAAATCTGAAAGGTAGCATATTAATGTGTTTTTCACAAGCTGTACTTTTTTTACCAGGGAAACTGGAAAATTTTAATCCAAGTGTGTAATAAACTTACATTTTTTTTTTTTACAGCTTATATTCCTCTTAAATAACCATAAAACCTTTTACAGAAGCCATGTTCCAATAAAATTGCAGATTTATGCTTTGATTTAAAAACAAGCAAACAAGAATTTATGTTTTCCATTGAATGAGGAAAATATTATATTGCTGGTTTAGCTCTCCTTCTGCTGTACTATCTAAAGCAACAGCGATGATGTAGAGAGTAATTTGGGAGGAAAAAAACTCTTCAGAATATATCTCAAGAAAGCACAGTGAAATAACACACCATGGGAGGAAGATGAATCCTCAGCCAGATATCCCCTGGTTTTCTCAAAAGGACATCACAGAGCTAACCCACAAGCATGAGTGCTGCAAGGAGCACCCCGTAAGGCAGGGCGTGGCTCTGTTGCTACAAAATAATGTGGCTGTTTGGTGGGATTAGGCTATTTTGTGAGTGTGCATGGGTGTTAGCACAAATCCTGGTGTCTCTGCTCTTTTATGCATAGAGTCTTGGCCCAGAGCAGCCTGGTGCCTGGGGAAGTGTTCATACAAGAACTCTTCTAGGTACTATGGGGTTTGCAATGCTGTGCTGTCCTGGAGTATTTAAACAAGCTGCCTCAGGATAGCCAGGAAGGAAGGGTCTGGGAACAGCTTTTGAAGGGATGTATTTTTTTTTTTTTCATTGACATGTTCATTTGCCTTCTGTTTAAACCAATGGAGTTAAAGAAGATGTCATCATAATGTTTAAATGACTAATTAAATTAAACCTAGGGTAGCTCATAATAATAATCTAATCAGAAGCACATGTTTGGAGGTCAAATAGTTCTACTGCCATCTTATCTATTGTCAGCATTTAATACAAACAAGTTCCCAAATAAGGCACAGGTGATGGTTAATTTATGCCCAAGGAAAAGAGAGTAAAGAACCTACATGTAGTGTATCTTCATGAAGGGGGAAAAGAAAATTGAAAACAGAAAAAAAGATCAAAAGTATTGTTGAATCAGAAGGGGCAAGTAAATAATTTAGGGTTGAAGAAATCTAGAGCTGTATAAGCCTGATGTGCAGAGCAAGAAACAAGCTCAGGTAGAGGGTACCAGTTAGGTGCAAGGCACTTTGTTNTCTCCTCTCCTCTCCTCTCCCTTCTCAGATCATTGAGGGAGTCTAGGTGAACAGCTTGTGCAAGAGGCCTAATTTTTAGACGAAAAAGTTATATGAAACAAACCCTGTTTTCATCTTTTCCTTTCATTTCTGGAAACTACCCCTATGTCAGATTAAGACTGGCAGCTTCCCCTCCTGGAAATGCACAGTGAAGGACTGCCTTCACTGAATCATGCTTGATTTGATGTTTCTTGTATTTCTGTGTTTGAAATAATTTCCTACATGTAATTATACACTTAAACAGTATTTATGTGCATAAAACAGCTACACAGTTTTCCTGTTTTCCAAAAGAAATTGGCTTGCTCTAGAAACATTTTGCCTCACCGCTGTGTTTTTGGACTAGATATTGCTACTTAGGATACAAGTAAGGGTAAGAGAGTGTTAATTGTGCTTTTAAATTAATTGTACAAAATAGTCCCAGATGAGGTCACACATTTATGCGGACAAAAAATGTGTACATACTGTACAGAAGTGTAATTATATTGAACCNGAAGGGGTACTGTCCTACAGAATCCCTGAAATGTGAAGTTCAGTAGAGTTTCCAGTGGATCAGAGAAAGAATGGCAACATTTCACCTCTAGCAAGAGTCAAGTTGGTGTACCTGGGATCCTATCCTNGAAATGCACAGTGAAGGACTGCCTTTACTGAATCATGCTTGATTTGATGTTTCTTGTATTTCTGTGTTTGAAATAATTTCCTACATGTAATTATACACTTAAACAGTATTTATGTGCATAAAACAGCGACACAGTTTTCCTGTTTTCCAAAAGAAATTGGCTTGCTCTAGAAACATTTTGCCTCACCGCTGTGTTTTTGGACTAGATATTGCTACTTAGGATACAAGTAAGGGTAAGAGAGTGTTAATTGTGCTTTTAAATTAATTGTACAAAATAGTCCCAGATGAGGTCACACATTTATGCGGACAAAAAATGTGTACATACTGTACAGAAGTGTAATTATATTGAACCCACACATGTGTAATAAAAAAAAAATTGGAAATTGACACTGCTTTAATAATGTGCCAAATATTAAATGATGCTTTTTAAATTCAGATTCACAGTAAATCTTCTGAAGTCTAAACAATCTGTCTGCTGCCATGACACTAGTGCCTCATTCATCTGCTTCCTGACAAAAATCTGCCTCTGTCAGATTTTGAGTGAGTGTAACATTTAAAAAGAAGTTCAATGATAGCCAAATCCTGAGGCACTCGTACCGCTAAAACCTGACTGCAAATTGCAAGTGGTTAGAGACAGTGAGAGAATGGTCTCCTGCCTTTGTTAAACGCTCCATTTCAGGGTTTAACAGCACAGTTCTGGAGACTGCAAGGAATAGTCCTGCCTTAATATGACTCATTCGATTTTTTGTAGTGTATGTGTGTCTCCCACTTAATAACTCAATGTGATAGAGTATACAACCCCATGACCTCCAACAAAATTGCTAGGACCTAAAGGAAAATGGAGCTTGGGCTATAATAGTGGTTGTGTAAAAGCCTTTGTGAATTAGGCTGAAAAGAGCCTCAGAGTGATACAAACTTAACAGCTTTTAGGATTTTACTCACTACAGGTCTTCAGCAGTCTTGTTTCCCATGCAGCCAGTGGAGGCTCATGTCACTTCCAGGCTCAGCTGCCATAGTGCTTTAAAGATAGGTCGCAGGTCTTAAAATGCTGTCAGATTGTTTAAGAGGTAAAATGTCCCAGAGTCATAATTTTTCTGCGTATGTTTGTCTGAATCACGGCACTTGAAGGAGCATCCAGCAGGAGATAGACCCTTGCAGATCCCAGAAACAGCCTTTTCCTTCTGTAGCGGGATGGTGATGGAGCATTTACAACAGGATTTGCTCATTTGGCACAAGCCTCATACAAAGTATCCCAAACCCAACAGGCTTCAGCACGTACACGACAGGGAGTGCAATGTCTTTAAAGACCCAGAAATAGGACTGGCCCCATGTGCTCTGGGGGAACATTAAGTGCAGGTGCTCTGACTCAGCCCACTAACCTTTGTGAGAGCTGGCAGGTTTAAATGTGCTTCCAGTGCCCAAAGTCAGGAAAGATGGTTTCATCCCAGCCCTGTGGGAATGGGTGTGTGCCTACTTCTCCACAGCTAATAAACATCGAGAGGTTGCTTGCAGGAGGAGGCTGTTTCTTTTGAGAGATTTGAGGCCAACCCTGTGCAACTGGGAGAGGGCAACAGATGCTTTTTCCTGTGTATTGAAAGGAAATGTCTCCTTTTTATGCCAGGCCGGGAATAAAAATTGTTCTGTACTAGGATGGCACTGCTGAGGATGTTATCCTGGCGGACTGGAGGCAAAACCTGCTGGCACGTGGCCCTCTAAGCTGAGACCTGTGCGCTTTGCATCCTTGTATGTGCCCAGCATTTGGTCCTAGTGCATGTAGGAGCTGAGAAGAGTCCCCTCTGTGCTGATGTGTGGTGGCTTCAAAGAAGCCTTGTGTAGAAAGTACTGGATGTTTGTGATCAAGGTAAGTGAAACTGGAGGTGCTACTTTAATCACTCTGGTGAGTTTTGATCAACAGAACTCACAGTCATGAGAAAATCCCTTCTACCACACACCTTAATGTGGTTGACAAGATGTCAGGCCTGCCAAATAAGCAAATTATCAATTTTTATTTAAAACACCTTCATACCAGGTTATGCAAATATTTATAGGAATTGAACAGGAAAAGGTATTGAAGGCTCTGTGAGCCTTCAAGGTGCTTCATCACAGAGTCAACTCAATGGCCTTTGTGCAAAGGAATTGAGGAATAATGCCATCAGGTATAACCAGCCTCAACCATCTGGTCTTTGGTTTGGGGGTGCTTTTCCAGAACTGGCTCCTTGTTCTTTTAAGCTTGGTCCCCTCCCCCTCCCAATAATTTTATCCAATGAGTAATGGAAAAGTCCAATGAAACTGCTTCTGGGTGCAACCCATAGCCCAGAGTCCCCATTTTGCTGGACTGTGCTGGAGAGTGGCTGTTGCTTGCAATCTTTTTCTTAGACCATTAATTTTTCATTTTGCAATTGCACAGTTTCAACTGTCAGAGGTAAAAGAAGCCATAGACCTGTCTTTCCCTGTCTCCAACCTTTTTTCCCTGTTCGTCTTGTCTATGCCATAATGAGTAGCACAGTCTCTTTAAAATCAGGAGCAATGGGTTTAAAACTTCCTTACACTGAAGCAGACATCAAACCCCCATTTTCCAGTCCTTGACCAAGATCTTCAGGCTACCATGTAAAAGATGATTTGCAGAGGATGCTACTATTTTGGAGGAATCCACAATTACTACTATGCTTTGTGGTGTCAGTTCTGACACTGCCAGTCAGCATTGACATTATAAATGGCTCCACTTACTGAGAATGAAGAATATTTTACACAAATCTAATACAAAGGGAGATGTATTCTATTCAGGCTGAAATACAGATTTTTCTACAGTGGACCAAGCTGCCAAGTTTGACACAGCAGACACTTCAAAATACATAAAATTCTACAAAACAGGGTTACAGGACAGCTTTTTCCAGACCCCTCGTGCCTTAACCTGGAAGTATGAGGTTTCAGCCTTCCCTTCACCCACATCAATCTTTTCTGCTTCTTGGTATAAATACCTACTCTCTGTAACCTGAATGTTCACATCCTCCATGAGTTACTACGACACTTGATTTCACAGATCGTTATGCAAAAAGACATTTCTTTTGTGCTCAGACTCTGTCACTCAGTTTAAAATGTCTACAATAAATCATAAAATGTCCCAAGTTGAAAGGGACCCACCTGATCATCAAAGTCCAACTCCTGGCCCTGAACAGGACAACTCCAAGAATCACACCATATACCTGAGAGCATTTCATCTCACATAATATTTGTATATGTTGCCTGGTATGCACAAAATTTCTCAGTGGGAGTGCAAAGAATGGAAAATGCAATGACAAATACACTTTGAAAGTCAAGATTGCTTGAAACTGATAGATTTCCTACCACAAATACTATTATGTCAACAGCCATACCTTTTGCCAGCCTTAATTTGTCTCAGTCTATTGATGGTCCTGTGTGGAATGTTCCTGCATCGCTCCTCTATGGTTACAGAAAGAGGAAGGAACATTTCCACCTATGGCTGCAACTAACACATCCTTGCTGAAACCAATGGCATGACCTGCCATCTGAAGTCATTAATGTAACATTACACCTATAAAGCCTGGGCCAGCTCTGGCTTGCAGGCAGGTGTACGTGTCAAAAGATTTAATTAACATCAGTAACACTGGACTGATCAAAAAGGCCTCGGCAGAACCACTCTCCTTGCTCACAGCTGAGACACGAGCTTGCCTTCTGCATGCACTTGTGTTTGCTTAGGCAGCTTTGGTCTTCCGAGGTACTCGAGACAGAATAGTCTGAGCTGAAGTCACAAAGCTCTCTTATCATTATTCTTCCTCTTTTACTAGGCTAATGATCTGGACTGATCATTCTTCTCCTAGGGGGAAGGTCTTTGCTTCTGGCTGATGGTCCATGTCCTGTCCATTTTCCTTTCTGCTGAGATGTTTCACAAAACCACTCAAAACCCTCCATCCCTGCTTCTGCTTTCTTCTGGGAGGAGGATCTGTGCTGAGTCAGTGGAAGCTATGAGTTACAGTCTGGAGCCCATCCAGGGATGAGTGTTAAGAGCTTGCTGCATTTCAAAGCTTTTCTGAAGGCGGCTTCACACACTCCCCTTGTAAAGCAAATGTCCATTTTTTACCTCTCAGCCTGGGATTGCTGACATGATACTGAATAACTTCAGGCAATGTTGGGGGTCAAATTCAAGCAAATGTTGCAATAGATACAAGAATTGCCTAAGCTTCAACCATGCCTCTGAAATGGGATAATCCCTTTTCTGTATTATCACAAGGGAGCTCTGAAGATAACTGTGCTGATATTTGTGAAGAGGTCCAATTTCCCAGCAATCCATGCTTCAGAGGAACACACGAGGAAAAACTGATTACCTCCATTTCAGATAGCTCAGTGCTTAGTCAGAGTGTCACAGGACCCTTGCATGGAAGAGCTGGAAAAAGAGACTGTGGAACAGCTGCCCATCACAGAGCATCCCATGCAACAACTGAAGCAGGAATTGAATGTGGAAAACACCATATGTGATCATGTAATTAACAAATATATCATATTGTCTCAGCGTAAGGGAACTAAATTAAGCTATGGATGCATAATCTAGCTTGCATGTAAGATCTTCATAAAGACTGTATCCCTTTTATTGTTATCAGTGGATCCTCCAGTCAGTAAACAGCCCTGCAGTTAGATTTCCTTGCTTGGGCACACAGCTGCTAAATTCAGCATTTATTAGTGGCATCTGATAAGAAGGCTGGTGTTATTGATGAGAGACTGTACAAGGAACAGTTGCAGTATTGCACCTGCCTATCTGTAAAAATGGATAGAAAAAACCTAAAAATTGCTGTGCTTGGGGAGGAATCCATAGTACTACATGGCACCTGAATAATCAGAATATAGGATAGTTTTGAACAGAATAACTCTATGGGCTGAATGAAGGCTGTTTCCACATATTTACCTACTACGGTGCTCAGTTTAGATGGTCATAATTGCTTGTTTGTTAATAGCATTATGAAGCTGAATTAACGGTGTGTACAATATAGCTTAATGCTCCATAAAGGTGCTTCAATATTTCAAGCTCAGGGAGACTACTGAGTGTGAAAGATATATGTGAAAAGGGAAAGAATGATGTGCCCATTTTTCATTTTCATTATGGATGGACCTGATAACAGTCACCCTGATTCACAGTCTGCCGGGGAAGAAATGATTTACATTTCTGCTTTGCAGCATGTGCCTTCCCTGGGTGAATGCCATAAAGGGTATCGTCCGGCTCACTGCTCCTTGAAGACCAGATTCCTCACTCTGAGCCATAACAGGTCTGTGGTCCACCAAGATAAAGCTTATTAATGTGGAAATTTCATGTGACAGTGAGGGGTGTTGAAAGGAGGGCAGCCCCCATGCACTGAAGGATGCTGCAATGCCATCACACAACCTGAGCTGATTCACATTTGTATTTTTCACAGAAGCATTTAAATGTACACAGCCTTCAGTTACCAAATAAATATAATACCTGCATCTGTGTCTTTGAAGAGAATACATGTTTAGCACATGTGGGGTGGCTGTCCTAAGCGGAAGGGTGGCCTGAGAGCCTGATCTAGATCACATTCTTCCCAGGCAGGTGCTGGGTTCATCACCCTTCCCGCTGAGCCTTCTCTTGTTAACTACAGACAAAAAGCACTGGCTTAGAGCAGCAATATTTTTCACTATATTCTCAGAGATGAGGCTACAGGGAGCACAGGTGGGCCCCATTTTGCCATCTGTAAATGGAGAAGGTAATTTGTTGCCTCCCGCTGATGCTGGGAGGTTCTGTTTGTTACCATTTTGTGCTTTGTATGCAGAAGGTAATACACAAGTGCATGTTTGATACAGATATTTGCCAGAGGCTTACAAAGTTTCCCATATGGCATTTCCACACAGTGCTCATGAGTTTGGATTTTCTCTGCACAGAACTAAGGCAATAAAATAGTGTCTCTGTTAAACTGGAAGCTTCCAGAAACTAAAATTAATGCCTCAGAAACAATTTAAGAAGGTTCTCATTATTTGATTTTTTAAAGCATCTGAAAGTTTTCTGAGCTTTCAAATTTGTGTTCTAATTCTCATTCTAAATGCCCTCTGCTCCAACCCTTTAGCTTTTTCTCCTCAGAAAACAAGAAACAGCTTTAAAAGGTTGAAGCTGAGCAGTTCTGCTCTAAAACATGTACTTTTAAAATATCATTCCCATTTAGAGTTGGGGTTGTTGTTGTATGTTGAAAGTAATGCTTTCTTTCACTTTGTGTGTTAACCTTGAATACACTAATGCTGACTTTTTACCTAAATGTAGACAAGGAATGTTTCTGCCCACTTTCTAGCTTTAGCAATTCCCTCTCTAAAGAGAACTGTGGGGGGGTGGGAG
>VWYO01012530.1:602359-618089 GCA_013400275.1 Rhadina sibilatrix | reverse complement strand
TCTGTCTCAGTTTATACCAGGTAGAAACTGCCTGCCCCCACCCCACTGCCAGGGGCATGTGATGCATCTCACAATGGGGTGATGGAAATGCAGATGCACCGCTCTGGGGGCGGGGTATAGCCTGGGGGGGTGCTAATGGCCCATTATCCGAAGGTGTCAGGCCTCTCTCCCACAGATGAAAATAGAATACACATATTTAGCTCCACAACCCAGGACAGTGGTTTCAATTTGTTGCTTGAACTGTATATGGAAAATTCTACCATGAATAATTTGGTAACAATTTTATTTCTAAGTCAAAAGAATGATCATGTAATTCTGAAGTTGCATGGGTGCATTTAAAAACAGTACCAGTATGAAGAAAAGTGAGAATTTAAATTTCTGTTCCATGTTTCTTTTTTTACTTGCTTCTGGAATGTTATCAGTTTCGGTTTCATAATACAATACATTTCTTGACACTCAGTGAGAAATCTGAATGGCTTATGCACCGCTAAGGTTTGTAAATCAAATTTTAGGACTCACAGCAGAAATAACTGTGTGTTCTTCAGCTTATATTTTGTCTTAATAGTGATCCATTTTCTCTTCTCTTGGCAAGCATCTTCTTTCACACCTTTTGCCCACCACAATAAAAGCAAGATATTAGAAAATATCCAAAGGAAGTCTACAAAGATGGTGAATGATCTAGAAGGGAAGCTATCCAAGGAATACCTGAGGTCACTTGCTTTGCTCAGTCTGGAGGAGCCTTCTTTGCAGTCTGGAACTTCCTCCTGAGGGGAAAAAGAGGGGCAGTGTCTTGGGTTATGGAACCAAAAATATGTATTCTATTTCATCTGCTGAAAGCAGTTGGGGAGATGTTTTTCTTTATCTCTTGTAACTCCGGCGGGAGGGGGGCAGATGCCTTCTGATAATGGGCCAGCTGTTAAAACCAGGTGGGGCAGGGTTTCTTATCTCACCCNAACACCCTGACCAACAGGGTGTTAGGTTGTATTGTTCCTTTTATTTTACCTTTTTTTCCTCTCTTCTCTTATTAAATTGTATCTCTGACTAGGAGTCTCACTGGTTTTGCTTTCAAACCAGCACAGGCAGGCACTGATCTCTTCTCTGTGGCAATCAGTGACAGGACCCAAGGGAATGGCCTGAAGTTGTGTCAGGAGAGGTTTAGGTTGCAAAAGAGAGAAGGGTTCTTTGCCCAGAATGTGGTTGGGCACTGGAACAGGCTCCCCAGGGAATTGGTCACAGCACCAAACCTGACAGTTCAAGAAGAATTTTTACAATTCTCTCAAATACATGATGTGCTTCTTGGGAATGGTCCTGTGCAGAGGCAGGAGTTGGAATTCGATGATCCTTGTCCCTTCTAACTCACATATCCTATGATTCAATGATCCTAGAATTCTAGGATTCTGTGATTCAGAGGCAGTAACATTTCTTTTTCTGCATATCTGCAACAGAGACAGAGGTGTGGAATAGTTAATAGCACATTAGACTATTAACAAATCCCTGGTAATCTCATCATGTTCCATAATCTATTCCTTTGTGAGGTTAGGGCATGCAGCAAGCACACATACTCATAGATCAGCTTTTACCAAAGGACTAGATCTCTGAATTGCTCTCTACAATTTCCTGCAAGGATACCCTATGTGCATCTATATTACAGAATATGATGCACATATTACAGAGTCTGATGCACAAGGTCAAAAAGAGAAAAGAAGCTTATGCCAGCAGATTTTATAAATATACCTTATAAATGACATTTTAGTGCAAACAGAATAAGAGAGTGATTTAATTCCCAAAGATCCAGCCCAGAGACCTCACTAATGTGCTAAAGAGATTTGAGCATGGTTATGTCATGCTCAAAACCAGAAAAATTAAACAAGCTGTGGGTAAAGTATTGACTGGAAGAAGGAAATCTGGATAGAAACTCTTAACATTTCTCTGATCATAATGACTTAGCATTTTCCACTAGCAGCTTGGGCAAAACAGACTGAACTTGGGCAAATCAATGTAATTTATTCCAAAACAAAAGTCAGAGTAGGGTGATGAGAAATAAAACCAATTCATAAAATACTTCCCCTCACCTCTCCCTCTTCCTGGGCTCAACTTCACTCCTTATTTTACCTCCTCTCATCCAGCAGTTCAGGGGGATGAGAATGGGGTTTGTGGCAAGTTCATCACATTGTCTCTGCTGCCTCCTCCTCCTCCTCAGGGGGAAGACTCCTCACACTCTTCTCCTGTTCCAGTGTGGGGTCTCTCCAAGAAGATACAGTCCTTCACAAACTTCTCTTCCTTCTCATGGGGCATAGGTCTTCACAAACTGCTCCAGCATGGTCCCTCCCAGGGTGCAGTCCTTCAGGAACACACTGCTCCAGAGTGGGTCCTCCATGGGGTCACCTGTTCTGTCAGCAAACCTGCTCAGTGCAGGCTCCTCTCTCCATGGGACCACAGGTCCAGCCAGGGCCCTGCTCCAGCACAGGTTTCCCACAGGGTCACAGCCCCCTTCAGGCCTCCACCTGCTCCAGTGTGGGGTCCTCCACAGGCTGCAGTTGGATCTCTGCTCCTCCATGGACTGGAGGGTCACATCCTGTCTCACCATGGGCTGCACCACAGGCTGTAGGGAAATCTGTGCACCACTGCCTGGAGCACCTCCTGCCCCTCCTTCTGCACTGCCCTTGGTGTCTGCAGGGCTGTTCCTTTCACATGTTCTTACTTCTTTCACAGCTGCCATGTCACAGCATTAAATCTGTTATTGCAGAGGTGCTACCACTGTCACTGTTGGGCTCAGCCTTGGCCAGCAGTGGATCCATCTTGGAGCCTGTTGGAGTTGACTTATGTGGGACATGAAAGCTTCTTTCAGCATCTTACATCAGTCATCCCTGCTCCCACTACCAAAACTTCGCCACACAAACCCAATACAAGCATACAGAAAAGGGCTTTGAAAGCAGTGTTTAAAAACATGAGTTAAACTTGTGAATAAGCAGGAAAAGTAGAAGAGCATTATGGTGTTTATCTCTCTCTCTACCTGAAGCTGAGACTATGAGTAAATTTAATATGATACATCCAAAGCACAGGTAACTTCTTTTTGTGTACAAAATTAACAGAAAACTGATTTATCTCTCCAAAACTAAACCTACCTTTTCAAAGCATTGGCACACACATTCTGCACAAAGTAAATAGAATTATTAAGGCATTTCTTCCACCTTGCTCATCAGCAGTCTCTACCTCTTTCTTTTCATTGAACTGTCAAAAAAAAGGCAGAAAAAAATCAACAAATTTAACTACTACATGTAGATTTTAATTATATTATATATATAACATATGTATTTAATTATATTTTAAAAATTTATAGTTAGAGACATTATCTCTGCTATCAACAGGAATGTTTTATTCCTTTAAGTGAATGCTTTTATTGTTATAATCACATTCTCACCCCTCCTTTTTAACAACAACCAGAAAACCCCACAACACCCTTCATTTTCTCTTGACAAATTCTTATTGTTTTGCTACCTCAAAGATAATTTCAGCTCATTTCAAGGATCCCACCTGAAATCCCAGATGACAGTATGGAACTTAAGTTCTCCTTCCTCAAACAGTGGTAGGCAGCATGACTTTGAAAAGTCTTGGACCCCCTATTCTTCCCTTGCATGTCTGAACTTAAAATTGAAAGGGATGAAATAGATGAAACTATCCCTTCCATTCCTGCAATAAAGTGATCTACTGTACAGAAGAATAAATTTCAAGGAGTACTCCATGGGAAAAAAGATACATAAAAGATACTTTGGTTAAGACAATGTCTGCTTAGCACCATGGAGCTATAGCTGTAAGATTGGAAACAAAATATTATTGTTAAGCAATGACTTGTTGGCTAAAACCCTGCCACTCATGAATCCCCAGCACCTGACATCATCATACTGTCTCCAGCCCTCTGTCCTTGTCTCTGCCACAAATCAGGCTCAAGAAGAACAAGTCCTCCCTTACTCTAGAAGTTGCTGGCTGTTCATTCAGAGACCTCTCAGAACCCAATCAGCCAGTAGTGGGAGCAGTACTCTGCTCACAGTTATCTCTGCTGCTAATCACACAGCATTATTCATGATGTTGACCTTGCTAAAATAATTAATGTTCAAAATAAAGCACTTGCAATCATCCCACAGGACTCCTCACTAAATCAACTTCAAATTCTTTGCAGACATCTCTTCTGTCCTTTTTGCTCATATCTCTGTACACACAAACCCAGTTATTTATCTGCTGAGATCATTCTGTCAAGAGTTGCTCATCTTCCTGTCTATTTTTAAGACCAAACAAACACAAACTTACCTTCCCTCTCCCTCAAAGAACAGAATGAAAAACAGTGGAATAAACCACTATGTCCTAACAAAAGTTATAGATGTTGCATTTTTATTTTCAGAAGATACAATGATGTGACTTACAGGTAATTTGCTATTCTAAAGTAATTACTAAAATGGTAATTTTTTTTCAATACTTCAGACAGGATAAAAAATAGCTCATTTAAAATATGGCAAATAGACCTTATAGTACAATGAATAAGATTAAAGAGGAGAACTTTCAAGAGAATCATCTTTAGATTTAAAATAGGATTAATAATATGCCATTGGCCGGCTGAAACTACTCGAATAACTAATGGCAATTAGCAAGCAATCTTTCAGTATTATTCATCAATAACACAATTTTGTGAAGTCCCTGTGCTCCTTTTATCTGATACAGAATAACCTCAGTGTTCAAAAAAGGATATAAAATTTAAAGTTTGATCAAATTCCAATAAAATGCTATAACGAATAAGAATAATGATTTCAGTAGCAACTGGATTGGATAACCTTTGTGCAGGAAGCACTTGAACAAGTGTAGGGCTACTGTATTACTTGTTACAACTATTGGCTGGGAAAGTAATTGGTGCTGAGCACAATTAATAGGTAACAGAGATGACCCATATGTAAAGAAGTATTGAAAAGTGCAATAGAAACACAGATACAAGGTTTGATGAAGAAAAAAAACAGTAGATGGAAGAAAGGCATTTCATGACATACAATTCACTGTATTCTTCCCAGCAGTTTTGGAACAACCTGTTTTATAAAGGCCTCTAAATATCTCCATTTTCTAAGAGAGGATGTCTCTCAGCATCATTTGAAAATATATTCAAAACCAAAATTCTTCATATTTCTCCTCTATTCACAGACCAGGAAGAAAGAATCATTCCCAGCTCTTGCTTATTCCTTCTCCTTGAGCAGAAACTGAAGCCCAGAAATTGCAGCTTGAATATAAGGAAGAACTTTACTGTGCGGGTGACCATGCAGTAGAACAGATTTCTCAGAGAGATTATGGAGCTTTCCTTGATGGAATGTTCAAGAAGTATTTGGACACAATCCTGTGCTCTGGAATGACCCTGCTTGAGCAGGGAGGTTGGACTAGATGACCCACTGTGGTCCCTTCCAGCCTGACCCATTCTGTGATTCCTGACAGAGGAAGAAGCTGGCAATAAATATTGCCAGAATGACATCATCAGTCCTTTTAAACCCAAAATTTACAGCTCACTAGCTGTTCAAATGTAGATATGACTAAAGATAGAGTAGGTGAAAATGCAGCAGCATATATGGGTGTAAGAAGGATTTACTAAGGGGGAAAGCCAAATTGCTTGTAAATAATTATTCTAGAGTCTCTAGAGTAATTCATGACAACTACATTTAGTTATGGTCAGAATGTAACACTGCTCCTCAGAGCAGACTGGGATCTTCAGTAGCATCCTGGCACTGATATTCTTCACCCCTCCATGGTGACTGTCATCTAACACAAGCAGGACAGACAGCAATTGCAGTGGCTTTACTCAAAAGTTTGATAGAAGGTTGAGTTCTGTATTGCACGGCCTCTACCTCAAGTCGAGGCAAATGCTGAAGAAAAACATGCAAATGCACATATTGGCCAACATTTGTTAAAGTTTTCCTGCCAGCTTAGATCCATAATTTCCTCTGAAACTCCTTTTCTTTCTCTCTGGAAGAAACTTGTCATCTCCAATCCAGGCCCTTTGCTGCTGACCCTTTCACCCCACCAGCTGCTTTTCTCTCTGGACAAACCTGGGTTGGATATTTCCTGCTCATTCCCAGAGCTAGGGAACTCTCCTCACTGGAAAGTGGAGTGTCTGATGGCACACACCACTGCACACCATGGCTTCAGTGAGTGCTACAGCTTCTGACATAACTCGTATCTCCTAGAGAGCCTAGCACTAAAAGAGTCATAATGCCATCACATTCTTCTGAAGGCAACAGAAGGATCTTCTGTTCAATTCACTTCTCTGAATACAGTCCTCTAACATCCTAGCCTGTCTCAACCCAATTCCAGATGCCTCTCTGTTAAGGTGCAAGGCTTCTAGAGGCCCTACATCACAACTTGTGGGTTTCATGTTGAGCAGGAGTGGGCTCACCCTCCGGAACCTGCTCTCTATCAGTCTCTGAGCATCTCTTACCCCTCAGTACACCATGTGAGAGGTAGAGCATGCAGAAAAAGTTCAACACCAGTACCAGCAATAATGTGGTTTTTAAAAAATTGCAGCTCAGTACATATTTTCTTCCTAACAGAGGCAGTCTGAGTTTTATTAAGTTAGGAATCCATTAGTAAGGATTGTACCCAGCAGAAGCATGAGTTACATGAAGGAAGCAGATTTAACCCAAAGAGCCTGAATCCTGTAACAGATGGGCTGGCCATGCTTGAATGGGACTGGCTCTCCTCTCTGAGTCTGCATGACATTCACCAGCACAAGGCATCTGCTGGTGAACACCATGCAGACTCAGAGAGAGAAGCCAGTTCCACAAACACAAGCACGCTCAGTGCTCAGTGGGTCTCTAATCTTTAATCGTGTTCACAGCTTTGCAGCTGACGCAGTGCCAATATAAAAATACACAAATTTGCCAGACTGAAATCCTCCCACCTCACTCAAGATTCATGAAAGGACATGGGAATGGAGATGGTTGTGTGACAAGTAGGCTCTGAAGAACATTCTTGGGCTGTGTTACACCCAGGTGTTGTGTATGTGGTGCCAGGTGCAATATTATTGCTCATGGAATGGAAAATTAAGACTGTTGGAGTTTTATCATTTAGCAAGGGTACAATCAGACCACAACAGGCATTAAAGTTAACTGCAAACAACTGAGTTACTGTGGTCTGAGAAGCTGACTCATCACCAGGAAGATTTTAACTAACCATCTGCATGTTTCTGACTCATTGCAACTAAGGAATAAACCCTATCTATTTAGCTTAGTTTAATACGTTTTGTTTTACCATGGCACTAAGTCAGGAGTGCACAAACAGGCCAGGTTAAGGTATTTCAGCTTTCCATCTGTAAAGTGATCATCTGTTCAGCCATTAATATTTTTGGACATTCAGCACAGCCTCCTAGGAAAAGTTTGTAAAGCATTTTGGTCCCTAAGCATTTTGTTTCCATTTTGTGCTCTGAAAATCCATATTTAAATAAAAGATATCCCCTAAGCCTCATACTCCTAGCTGGAGATTCAAGGAAAGCTGTCCAATTTGCAGGGAGAGGTTTGAGCTTCTACAGTGTATCCCACTGAATATTTTGCTGGCAAGATTTTAACTGATGTTTGTAAATCCTCACAAGCTTAATTAGTTTGAGTCAAACCTAGATTTCTTTGGTTCAGTGAGTGTTCTTGAATAAGAAGCAGAATCCTAGTGAACTGTGGAATGATATAGCACAGGTCCCTCTAGAAATAGATTAAATTCCATAACTAGAGTAGGGTTGCATGATATGTTTTTTAAGTGGCCAGATTCAGGGGTTGTTTTTGTTAACACTTTCTGGTAGAAAACACCTCAGCTGCACAGAAACATACTACAGATTCAGATTTTTGCATTTCACATTACTAAACTTTCAAAGGTTAGACTTTAGTTTTGCTTCCAGAACAGTTCTTTAATTACATTCTTCCTAAAAATATGTTCAGCACTAAAATCAAAGCCAAAACACTGAGAAGTATTTTATTAACAGGTAAAAGAATGTTTTCCTCCCAAGATAAATATTCACTCACTAAATGGCACAAAAAAAGAGGAAGTATTGGCTGCTCAGACAAAATGTTCAGCCTTAGGCTATTGTGCCATTTTGTTCCATTATGTCTGCAGCAAAGCTTAAACAGACCAGTGATAAAAAACCACACATTTTATTTTGTTTATGACCAAGACAAAGTATTTGTCTACATAAATGGATAAAAATACTTGCCTAGTGCAGTTGAAAATGTATTTGGTAGTTCTGGATTGCTTGAATATGATTGATTTTCCTCTTTTATCCTTATCTTTCTCAATAAAAGAGTAATGCAGACATGTATCAGCATAATTCATGCCTGGCCATTCTCAAGGCTCTAAAGAGTTTTATAATGTTTCCCCTTAAGTCAGGGTATACTTTACTGGATCAGCCAATTGATATTTGTATGTACAGCTTAAGATTCCTTTGCCCAGTAAATCCCTTGATGCTAGTACCTGTTTGATAGACTTGTGTCACTGTGGTAGATGTCTAAGTCTACTTACAGATACCAAAATTAAAGAATGATTCCCAAACTTTACAGTGCAGGAAAAATACAAAATGGGAAAATCAGATTTAGAAGCACTTAAGTAATAAATAATAAAATGGCATATAAAATGAACAATCTATCTTTGACAAGTTTTTCAATGTGTAGCTGTTGGCTGGCAATTTTTTCCCTTGCATCAAGGAAAAGCCTAGCTTTTGGACATACTCAGGAAAAACATGATATAAGGCAAAAGAAATGTGTGGGTTTTGGGAAGAAGGACCAGAGATCATGCACTGTAGGACATTGGATCACCATTACCTGTAAGTCAGCAGAGGACAGTCACAGTCCTGGGCTCCCATTCTGCAAGGGATCTGGACAGCAGTTACAAATTATTGCCTGCTCTAAAAATGCAAGACATCTCATTATCTAGCTAAGATTCACTCCATACTTGAACCCACTGGCTTCTTTCATGGGTTTATCAGAAAAGAGAGCTAAATGGGAGCATTAACTGTTAGAGATCTTAGAGGAGAAGCAGCCCACATCATCCATGGAAGGTGCTGCCCAAGTCATGCACATTATGTCTCCTGCTATTCTGTGTAAAAATCTGTGTAAAACACATTCATCAAGTGACACGATGAACAAGCAGGAATGTTTCATGGTAATTCATTATTAGAAATACTTCCCTTAATTCAAACACGCTCAGTTTGCAGTTCATAACTACAGAGAGGATTTGCAAAGGTCTCCTTTCCTCAGTGGCAACAGGGGAGAAGGTAATTTTGAAACTTCTGAGCTGAAGGCAAAGGCCACATAAGGTTGACAGCCAAAACACTGACATAAAAAATGGCCACCAGGTATATCAGGAGGTCTGTTTTTATTTTGCTTTTTTGCATTGGTAGTTTTAGGATTTCTGGGGTTTGTGCTGCTTCTGAAAGGTGGAGCCTATCTTTAGAGACGATGAAGATAAAAGATTTCCTTAAGCACAGGCTGTCACATAAAGTTTCATGACAAAGAGCAGATATTACGGGATTTAATATAAAATCTGAAGGAAATGTCAGAAGTGCATGACTTTCTGGAGGGCCCCTCTTGCCTGAGGGAGCCCGATGGACCAGTTGTCTGTGATTTCCTCCCTGCCACTTCTTTTTTCATCACCTTCCTCGCAAGGACAGTATCTTTCTGGGCTTATCACGTGCTTATATGGCTTCAGCTGTGTACAGTCTATCCTGAGCTGCAAAGGACTGCTCTAGCATGTCAAGCAGGACCTTGAACCACCCTCAGTTCCTCCTGCCTCCACAGGCTGTTTAAGGCACCCAGCTGGAACAGTCCTTGGGAATCCTTGTCCATATTGCAGTCACCTGATAGAGTCCCTGCTTAAACTTAGGAAGGAGATATTAATATTCTGTCCGTTATTTTCCAGAGCTGTAACTTCTGCTGTGGTGCCTGCAGGGGATATTTCTCAGCACAAAATAGCAGGAGGCTACACGGCACCCTTAAAATTTCCTCATAGTGGCAGAAGGAACCCTGCTGAGACCCAGACAGCTGCCAGGACTAGCAGGCTGCCAGCTACACAGCTCGTCAAGATCCTCCAAGAGAAAAGCTTCCTATCCTTGCAAGTCCAACAGCTCATTAAAATCTCTTTCGCCAGAAATGAACAGATCAGCCCAACCAGATCTGTAACGAGGTATTTTGAGCTCACTCTCACCCTCCTCGGGCCCTTTCCAGCTACTGCAACAGTGTCCTTGCAGCAGCAGCCAGGAACTCACAGGCAGTGAGTGTCCCCTTCCCACAGTCATCGCATGGTGCCCTCCCCATGCTGCCTGGGGCTCTGAGCCCGTCTCTCTTCAGGTTAAATGCTTCCTGCTACGAAGCATCCTCATGGTGGAACACGACCTGGTGTCTAGAAAGGGGAATACAGTAGCATGGCATGTTGTGAATAAGAGGAAAACGGTGGTCTGGCAGACATATATGCTAGCACTGTCCCTTCAGAGGGTGAGACCCATATATAAGCAACTTCCTCACCGAAAAAAAAAAAAAAAATCTGAACTTCATAATTTATGCAGCCAAATGATTATTATAACCTCCTCTGCTTTACTGTCCCACTTCTACATGCTGCCTTTGTCTCACATTCACTATTTCCCCCTATATGTCCAACGGGTGGCTGCTGTGCCGTGTGTGCTCACAGGTGTATCCAGGGGCTTAGAGATGTTATGATTCCTGGCAAACAAACCCAAATATATATATATATATACACATGCTTGCTTCCTGGCTGGACAGTCAGGATCTTTCCTCACTTTCGGACACCCACCTTCCTCTACTACAACACTTCACATGCAATTAGTAGCTTTTATAATACTATAGCACACCAAAGATCTGTATGTGGAAGAGCATATGAAACCCACACTCTTTTGCTATAACACAACTTTTTGTGTTTTTTAAGGAATGACAACTAATTGCAAATATATTTAGATTTGGTTGCATTTAGCAAAATGTCTCAAAAGAGTCCACTGGAAAAAATATGATTGTTCTTTACAAAGATGAAGGCACTTTCATGAGTGTGGGTCATATTTCTTAGAACGGCTATGACTAGATGGACATGAGGCACTTTTTAAAAGCTCAGGAGAGATGTTACGTTTGGCTGCCTGCTCTTTCCTAAAGCACTAATCTGATAGACTTAACCCTACTTCTAGCCAGAGTTTTGATAGCCAGCAATTCACACAAGACTTACACATGGTAAAAAATCAGAAACCAGCTAAATCACGTTCTTGAGAGCTGAGCTTTAGACATAGGTTTATTAAATGAGCTTGAAGAATGGCCCATACTTGTTAAGAGAAACCTGCTTGTCTCCTTAAAAGGTGCTCAGTTGTCTTGGCAGGCTGATCCCCATCCCTGCTCCAGACTAGGCTGGACCACATTTCTCCCCCATGTACACCCCATGTACACTATTGATCAGACGTGGTGGTGGGACTTCCTGAGCACAGTGAACTGCTGCTGCCCTGGTAACTGCAATGGTACTGCTGTTCCATTAGTTACGTGATATTTACAGTGATTTGGCTAGAAGCAGGTCAGCACTTTTAGGGGAATCTTCCTTGGGGATGGACCTCATTGCCTAACTCCAGCTGCTACTATTCCACAAGAACAAAAACCACGAGGCCTTATGAACAGGCATGCTTTGCCTTTTTAAGTGCATAACAGGAATCACTATCCTCCCTCCTCTAATCTTACTCTTTTCTTGACCTGTTTCTTTTTTATGGAACCCCTTGTTCTCCCTTCCTGCTTAATTTTTCTCTGCCTTCAGCCTTTTGCCTTGTTAATTGATTATTCCTTCTTTGTCTCTCTTTCCTTCCCTCCCTGCCTCCTCTTTGACAGAAGGTGACACACTGCTCATGCTGAGAGCATCTACCAGATGACTGTGAAAACAAGCTCTGGCTTGTAGACTGCTGGAGGAAATGACAGATGCCCCTTCCAAAGTGACTGCCACACAAGTGCCAAAAAATTGAGAAATGAAAATCAAGTTATTTTCAGGCAGAAAGGTATCATCCTACCAGGACCTTAACAGCTAACAGGAACCTGTATGAAGTATATGTATGAGGCTTTCTGCTCAGGCTGTTGCTCTGGTCTGGCAGCTCTTCTGCAGCAGCTTTTGCAGGTACATTTCCCCTTGACAGATTGAAGATTTTGTTCCAAGATGTCCAAATCTGACCTGAAGCAGATTGCATAAATAGGACATTGCATAAATAAGTATTAATATCTTCCTATTTTCATAAATAGCTTTACTCAGCATCCTCCTCCCTGCTTTGGAGAGAGACTGACACCTAGCACAATGCAGTGACTAGCTCTGTGTCACACAACAAAGCAGTGACAGAGCCCATAGCTCATCTGTCCCCATACACAACTCCTCAATAATTATTAGGATGATAGTTGGAGTTTAAATTCTCTTCCACAGATATACCCTTCAAATACTAGGTGATCTAATTAGACATTATTTAATAGTCTTAATAGTCACCCTTTCATAGACTCATGCGGCAGCTACATGGCACTCTCTTTCTGATGATGCCAAACAAAAAAAAAAAAAAAATTACTGCAAACTGTTATTCTTGAGTGGCTTGAAAACTTAAAGACTTTAGAAATATGAAGGTCAAAGTCAAGACCAGAAATCCATCTACTGGATATGAATTTCTTGCACCCTCCATTGGTAAGGTTTTGACACATCTGACTAGAATGATGACCAGATCAGTTTGGTTTCAAATGGCTGTTGTTGGAGTCTGAAGAACTTAAGACTGTCTGGAATTTAAGCAAATTTAAACTTTCAAAGCCACTAAAGTTTCCAACACCTGAGAGATGCTTTTGGCTTTAAAGCTTACCTGTATTTTTGATCTGGTACATGGTATAACATTATCTACTTTGTCCAAAACATATTTATGTTAATATTGGATGCTTTTAATACTGCATTTGATTTACACCTGAAAGTTGTAGAACAACAGACAGTTAACAGGAAAGCAAGACCAGTTCTGAGAGCCCTTCCTCTTTTACCAAGGTTTGCTATGGTAGCAAGTTTATGCCTTGTAACTATAAAGGAGAACACGAATAAGAGTGAATGAATCTTTCATATACTCCAACCCCAGAAAGCATCATTTTTCTCATTTAGTTTGACCTCCTTTGTTTGAAAACAAAATAAAAATAACAACAAAACCCCCAGGCCATAAAATTTCAAGATTTTGCTGAATCAAACCTGTAAATTTGACATACTAGAGCCAAGATAAAAAATTCTGCCAAGTCTGCATTTTAAAATAGCTAAGATGTGGAGAAGCATTTTTTTCTTGATAGAAATTGTCTATAAAAGGCTTGTGATACCAACACTGATGCTTCTTCCTACACATTCAGTCTTGTCTTTAGCCCATCATGCAGGGAAGAGTGCTCTGTTACAGCTTTTGCTACCCCAGGACTCCTCTCTAACACAATTATCTGCAGATCCTTTCAGACAGCTCTGTGCTTGTCTGAGCAGTACAAGAAGCTGCATGAAAAACCCAGATCTCCTTCACATTTATAAGAGTTTTGCATTTACCAGTATCAGCTATATCAGACTGATGAAGACACATTAGAGATGTAGCTTGCTACAGAGAAATGTTGTGGTAGCTGTGGTAGCTTTGGAATGGTTAGGCAAGTCACATCTTCCAGACCCAGCTGGTCCCTCAGCCCCATGCCCCACAGAAGTCTGAAGCTGGCTCAGAAGAGCTGGCTCTAAGGCAGTTCATCTAGAAACAAAATGCTATTGCTTTTTTCTGTAGGGGATAGTTGGAACACCACAGTTTTTTTCCTTCTGCTGCAAAGGCAATTTAGAAGAGTTTTCCTCTCCTTGCCCCTCCTTTCTGGACTCCAGGAATTATTTCCTTCACTCTTTCCAGTGTTATGCTGAG
This sequence comes from Rhadina sibilatrix, assembly GCA_013400275.1. Taxonomy (NCBI): domain Eukaryota; kingdom Metazoa; phylum Chordata; class Aves; order Passeriformes; family Phylloscopidae; genus Rhadina; species Rhadina sibilatrix. Next base: position 604,171 of record VWYO01012530.1, on the reverse strand, counting down.
GCAACTCCTTGGCATATCATGCTCTAAACTGTATCAGTAGAATGATCCAAATTAAAAATGGACCCAATTAAAAACATGCCACACATAAACATTTTTTAATGACTGGTATATCTTATGGTCTGGCATGCACAGCATCCTCAGAAAAAGCTGTAGCAGCACTTTAAAAGAGTGCTGATGGACTGCAGAATGGAGATGGGAAGGAGAGGGAGGACTATGGAAAGATCATCAGACCTTCAGCGGGTGGAAATCACCTCCATAGGACATCAGGCCTGTCCCTGGGTTGCCTGTGTCCTTCTGTAAAAGGCAATCCTGTCCCAGGAAGGTCCTGCTTCTCTCTTCTGATCTTCAGATACTTCCTCCCACACCACAGTGCTAAACACTTCTGGGGCCATGCTGGGAACTAGGCCCGCAATTCCTCAGGGTCAGAAGTAATCCTTTTGTGCCCAGGGAGAGGAGTTCCTAAGCCAGGATGTCTGCTAAAGAAAACATGAGATTACAATAACCTGGATTTGAGTGTGTGTGTGTGTGTGGTTAGGGTTAGGGTTAGGGTTAGGGTTAGGGTTAGGGTTAGGGTTAGGGTTAGGGTTAGGGTTAGGGTTAGGGTTAGGGTTAGGCAAATCATTCCAGATATTTAAAGAGCAGTCAGGCAAACACCACAGCTGGCAGTGACCTCCAGAAAGCCAAGGGGCAGACAGAGTGGAACAAGCAGCAAGAAGAATTACTATACCTCAAGTACAGTCACATTAAATATTTAATAAATAATCGAACTTCCTTTCCAGCTCCATTTTATTTTCCTGTCATGCCCTTGTCAATCTGTCATGAAACAGGAAGAATATTTCAAGACTAAAGTTCAGTCTGAGTCAAGTTGGTCATATTCCTTTATTAATTATGCTACTGTCATCCAGTTGATCAAAATCAGGCCATAGAGTCTGGATCCAAGGCTAGATATATTGAATGACATATTGAGCAGAGAAGTCCAGTTGCTCACAAAAGGTGGTTTCCTGAAAAACACAGTAACACACTCCTTTCTGAGAACATCTCCTTGAATATTCTGTAGAAACACAGATAGAATTTTCATCAGAAAAGGAAATGCCTTTACTTAAAAGTGGTGTGTCAATATTCTTCTTCTCCACAATAATACATAGGTTGAAAATACAGGAATGACACGAAAAGTTCTCAAACACTTGTCTTGTGCTCTGTATCCAATCCCTTGTGTCTTTCAGAGTTTCACAGAATAAAACCCAAGAGGGTCTACTCTGAAATGACAGAATATCTCATGCACTCAATGAAAGTTAAGTGTTTCAATTTTTAAATATCTCAAAAGGTGTGTCATGGGCATACTATGAGTACAGAACATTGAAGTCCACAAGAGGAAAAGAAATTATTGAGCAGGAAATGTCTGGAAAAATCATTGGGAGAACAAGACACCCCATGCTGCAGTAGGGGACAAGAAACCCAATATCCTCTCTAAACTCAAAACTGATGACAGTATAAACCAAGCACATGAGAAAGATGCAGATGTGACTGTACACTGAAGTCCTCACAGTTCTTGCTGACAGCATGCTGAATTTATCCTCTGCCTACATGACACGTGGTACAAGTCATAGATCTTTCTGTAGGAATATAGTAGTCACAATCTGCTTTAAAACAGTAGCTGAACCATATCTTTCTGTCCTTCTCCCCAGTTTAATAGGGTTTTTCACACTCCAGTTTGAGTTACCCTGTTCAGTGAACAGACGGTATGTCAATGTACTTTCGTTGAAATTACTGGGAAAACAAAAGGCTGCCCCATGCATTTTTTTTTTTTTTTTT